>JALGBA010004220.1:570000-680000 GCA_023970755.1 Azemiops feae
CTAGCCTGCATTAATTTTTTTGACAGAGTCAGAAGTGTCTGGCAGCAAAAACAGTTAGTGATTCACACATCAGTGCAACTTTGACAATGAGTAAGGCTACAAGCCAGTAAGTTTAATTAAAAAGGGGGGGGGAGAGTTTAGAAATGTAAAACAGTTAACTAGTACAGTGGAATTTTCTTAAAAGAATCATTTCAGCTTTTTCTTTGATGTGATACATGGTCAGGCACACAAGTATCTGTATTTAAAGCTCATGTGTTCACCAAGCGGGCTTTAAACACAGTGTCAACGTTTCATCACATTGCTGATTCAGTTTCTGTATAGTCAACTGAGCCAATCCATTCACAAATGTCTATCAATTTCTCAGTTTTACTTTTTCAGCTCTTGGTGATTCATGGCTGAAGATGTGAACAACCCCCACCTCTACTAGTTTCTGAAATGTTATGGAACTTCTTCCCATCAATGATCCCAAATCATCAACATCTCCTAGGCTTCAATATGAAAATCCCTGGAGGTACATGCAAAGAAGCCCTTCTCCCCAGAAAGTGGGAATGTTCAACGTATGGAGTGGATCCTATAGATATATAGGGGCCTCACATTATATTGTTGTACATGAAGGAAAAAAGAAGTCTCATCTCCACTGGAAAAGATCTGAGTTAGCCCCTAGCTGTTGTCAAATGCTTTGTTTCATTTCATGAATTTGTATGCCAAAAATATGTGGTCAGACTTATGCATAACAAATTCCAAAGTCTATGACATTTGAATTATCTGAGGAAGGTAAGTTATGTAATTCAAAGTATTTAAAAGAAAATGAGGCTGTTACTCACATCCCATCAACAAGAAGGTCCGTGCAATAAGCTGAACATATTTGGGAGAGCCTAGAGATTGGGGCATCTTGATTAGAGATTCAAACTTTCATGGAATACCTGAATGTACCAATAAAGGAGAATATTTGTATTGAAATGAAGGGTCCTTGATTCTCTCTGAGCTTGGTTGTTTTCTTGCAGACATTTCATTACCCAAACTAGGTAACATCATCATGTTACCAAGTTTGGGTAATGATATGTCTGCAAGAAAACAACCAAGCTCAGAGAGCACCAAGGAGCCCTCATAGAATGAATGTCCTTGGAGTAAAACAGGACTTTGATCGTATTTGGTGCCAAAATGTACCCAAACTGAGTAGTATTATCCTTACTGCTAGCAGATAATTCTTCATGTGATATGGATATGAATTAGGTTCATAGCCTACTCTATACCTTCTCCATCTTACTAAAAATGTGTGAAAGCCTTAATTGATCAAAGCCCTATTGTGCAAGAAAGATCAATATCTATGGCCTTGCCTGGCCATAGTCATGCGTAAGATTGAAACTTGGAATGACGGTGAAATAAATGAGAAAAACTATGGAAAAAAGAAATGAAGGGAAAGGGGGAAAGGTAGATTTTTGGGTATCCATGAAATTAAGAGAAAAGAAAATGATATAATAGAAATTGGTAAGGGTAATCTGAGCTTGTGGAATGGTTGCAAAGCAATGAAGCGGTAGCTTTAATTATGAAGTAAGGACCAACAATGTGTATCAGAAAGTAATGGCAATGCAGCAAGTAGGAATCCACAGGCTGATGATCATTGAAGTTGCATTTCAGTAAATGGTCATAATGGAGGAATCCTGTTGGAATGCAAACTTGCTGTTTTCTGAATGACGAATACTGTTGTCATGGTTCTGACAGATGAAACTCTTCAAAAAAACTTTGAGGCATTGTTTACCTTAAAGAATCTTTTATCCGACTTCCGGTTCCGGTCGCAGCGCCCGCGGACGTGCAGAGAACTCGTTCTCTTGGCCGTCCGGTTTCCCCCCGCCGGTAGACCCTGGATAGGGTCGAAAGTCGCCCTGTAGGGGCGACCACCGTAGAGGAGGGCACTCGTTGATCGCGGAGGGAGCGGCGGCTCCCTCTGCGGTCCTAGAAAACCACCTTTGGGCCGACGGGGAAAAGATCGGCCAGTAACATGGCCGATCACTCAGCTGCTCCAGCCGAAAGTCACAGCAACATCTAAGCGAAAAGAACCACCGTGGAAGATCCGGGTGAGACCTTTCCTTCCCTCTTGTTAATTTACCTTTTTCCCTGCTAACAGCTTTAAGAACTATTTCCCTATTTTGAGAAAGCAGCGTTTGATTACTGGGGAAAACGGGCTTTGGAAAAACAATTATTGTTTTTTTTTTACTATTTTATTTTGTCTACATAAGCAGTTGGAACTCGAGCATCCGGATTATTGTGACTTTCTCTTTTGGCTTGTTTATCTTCAGTTTAGGTGAAAATCCTTAGGGAGGGGGTGGAATGTTCTTTGTTTCCCCCCCCCCTCCTGAACAGTACTGCCTAAAAAACTTTTTGCTCTCTGGGCGGACTTATGTAGATTATTTTGGATACAATGCATCCTGGGACTTGGCATGAAGCCCAGAAACAGACTGATACAATGTAACTTGCTCTTTGAACTCCCACTTCCTGATTTTGGCCTGATGCCCAGACTGGATTACAATATAACAACTGACTGCCAGTTTTTATCTCTGTGCTGGTCTTGACTATTGGTTGTTTTTTTTCCTCTATCTTTCTTTGGAAATATATTTCTGTCTGCATTTTATATTTTATAACGCTGCAATCTATTTTTTAAGCTGAACTTCTCTAAAAAAAAAAAAAAGAAGAAGATGGAATCCTATTCACAGATTAATTATGGACTTATATTAGAAAAAATCTTGGAAGCAAGACTGGAACTTAAAGAACATATTAGATCGCTTAGATTCAAGGAGGACTCAGAATTAAAAATTGAAGCTCAACCTTTGATTGACTATGATAGACAATCAGATCTACAACTTAATGAGATGGATGGAATACATTTACAATCTATTGAATCTACTGAATTTATTGAAGAGGAAGAGGACACATCCTACATGATGGATTTCTTTGATGATCAAAGGCAGAACTCAACTAAAACATTTACAACTTTAAAAGCAACAGGATTGGACTTCCAAATACGAGGCACAAAAAACGTTGACAACATGACAGTACAGACAACACTGGATAAAAGAGAAAAAGAATATGATTGGACTCAATGGTGGGAAAAGGCCTTTAGCCAGTTACTAAGATGGGAGGACTTAGAAGCCCTGTTGTGGAAACCTACCTGGCACAAAAAGAAAGCTAGAATTAGATTTAAAAATAAGAGTTAAAATTTTATTTGATGGGTAAAAAGGGCTTCTGGACATTGATTGAACTAATATTTTTGAGATCTTTAAGGTCACTTTGGTATGAGTCAACACTAGATTTAAATTATGGATTTGAGTATGATTTGGAATGGCAATAAGAATAATTGGAAAATTTATAATTAAAGGAGTTAGATTGAGATTGAGACTGGTGAAATATTATTGATATTTTTATTTATAAGAATTGAATGGTAATTAGTGAGATATTAAATGGATTAAACTGAAACAATTGAGGAATCTTTTAGGGACGTGGACTGATCTATGAAAATATTGGATAGAATATATGAAATAGAATATAGTTGAGAAATATTAAGATATAATAGTTATATTACTTGTTTATGATAGAAATAATTATTGTCCTATTATTATTATTATAATGTTATTATATTACTATGTCTAATGAAATAGTTTTAAAATATATAAATTCATGTTTATTTACATAATATGTATGTGAAATATAATAAGAGATATAATTTGATTGAGAAATATAAATTGAAATTGGAATAATAGAGGTGAGAAACAATTTATATTTTAGGAATGCTCGAATTGTATACCATAAGAGGGAACTTTTAAAGTAGTAGTTTAAATTGTATATGTATGACTGTATTTTTTGTTGTGTTCCCTGGAGTGCCCTATCTCCACGATGTGTTACAAGCACTTGGCTGTAAAACAAACAAAAACTAATAAAACTTGTTATGATAAAAGAATCTTTTATCCGAGTAGCATAATATCGGCAGTACATAATCGAAGCCAAAAACTGAATTCCCCTCCCATGGGCACATAGTATCAAAGCACCCATTCCCTTCTCCAATTAACAGTCATAAATCACATTCCCCAATTAGCTTGAAGTGCGGGCTTCCTCTCCAGTTCTCCAGCCTGCCAATTCTTTATCAGCCCTGGGCTCAATAACCTTGATTCTCACGTGTTGTTATGTCTAGCTGGACTCTCATTCACATCCCCCCTACCAGCATCATCTAACTCTAAAAGCGAAAGGGAAAAAGATGGCTACATTTCCATCTATTGTCAGTGCAAAACATCTGATATTAGCAGCGTTGACAACTGTATTCTGAGAGATCCATGGGGAAAAGTACTTCTCACTTGCAAGATTGGCAGAAATAGAAAGCTGACAGTGACTTTGGGCTAGTTGTTCTCCAACCTATTAACCAGTATTGTTGTTGGGAAAAACTAGAAGGGGAAGGGGTTCTATCTATGTCACCTCAAGCTATTGGAAAAACATTCATCTAACATTCATTATATCAGACATCCATCTGCAAACAGCATTCGGAACTCAATTTCTCCCGCTGTGGATGATGACCATATCTGAGAACTGACAGATTTTGAGTAGATACATTCTTTGATGAGACATTGTGACTATCCTCTTAGTCCTCATTGGGTCTATGAATAACACTTGTTTCTTTCCATTAAGAATTTCATGTTTTTGTTCTCCCCTTCAGATAAATTAAGCTAGACTGTTGATAAATTCAAGCTAGGCTGGACTATTCCAGCCACCAACCAAGCCATAAACTAGATTAATGCAGTCTAGGCATCAACCCTGGGAGTATTTCACAACTCAAACGCACTTCATTGAAAATACGTCGATATTATATACATCAACGTAAAATACGTTAGGTGACTTGATGGCATGGGATATGACTGAGAACATGTTGTTCCTGCAAGTCCTGGAATAGATAAAGAATGCGAATATTTTAAGAACTGCTTGAGAAAAAAGGTCTTGGATGCATTCCAGTAAACATTTAATGGATCAACGGTAAGATTAAAACAGGCCAAGATAGGCGATCAGATTCAGGTAAATTTTTATATTCAAGCCCGTGCAGACATAGCGATTGATGCAGACGTTATGAGGAAAAATGCCTTGAAGATATTTCCATGCAACTCCTATTCTTATTCATACATTGATTGGAAACTACCATGCGCATGTTGCATGGTTGACGAGAGAGAGAGAAAGAGGGAAAGGAAGCCATAAGGGTTTTTGGGATCTCACTTTTCTCTACAATTTCTTTCTAGGGAGTTTTTCCTTCTTTAATGAGCCAGTTGTTTTCATTAACTGCTAATTACTTTTCACCAGCAGACGAGGTCTGCGGGACAGAAATCCACATTATTATGACACTTGCAGATTAATGTACAATGGATAGTGTGAGATCTAGTCACAGTTAAGAAGAATACAGAAAGATGAAATGTTGGTGAGGCATTTAAAGAGGATGGGAGGAAAAAAACAAAACAAATGTTGAATTCAAACCACTGAACAATGTTTTAAATGGTTAAAGCAAAAGAGGGCACTGGGTGAAGCATTTAAGAATGGCAAAAAAAAAGCAACAGATCTCAGAAATGAGATCATTGTTTGAAGTTCTATGCATGAAATGCAAAGGTATGCAGACAATATAGTCAGTGATGGGATTCAGCCGGTTCGCACCAGTTCGGCGGAACTGGAAGCTAAATTTTGCTGAGTTCGGAGACCCGGCTGAATGCACACTGCTTCCAGAAGTCCGTTCTAGGCCTGGGAGACCTAGAATGGCCCACTGGAAGTGCGTGGATGCCACTTCCAGAAGTCCATTCTAGGCTTCGGAGGCCCAGATCTGCATCCAATAAGAGAACTGGTTGTTCAGATATTTGAATCCCACCACTGAATATAGTCATGTATTTTGAAATACAAGTTGTTGTAGGTACTGAAACACTTCATGCTCTTTACGTCAATAAATTTTATTGTATTTTTTTAAAAAACAACAACAACAACAACACTTGCACTGGAGAGAGAATATTTTTGTGAGGAAATATAACCTCCGTGTTGCTCACTTAAAAGAAATTGTATTTCACGTTCCTTGCAAATCAAGGTGATTTCTAGTTGTTAAAACAATTCTATATACAAATGGTCTGTTGGAATTCATTGTTGGAATGTATTTTTAATGCAACAACTACAGTAGTAGTTAGGCAGCAGAGGGCAGTATTTACAAGTTTGGATCTACGGTATATACTCTATGCTCTTCTATACTAAGTAGAGTTTCCTGTTACAGTTAAATGGTTGAGCAGTAAAGCACATGGTGACTGTACTCTTTGTTTGCTCTGGTTTCTATATAAACAGAATATATAGAAAGAATGATAAATTTTGGGAGGAAAAGAAGGGATAGAAGGGTCAAAGAACATTGAGCTTTTAAAGAGAATTAAGGCATTTTCTGGAGTAAAATGTTTTAGAAGACTGGAAACAGGTACAAGGAAATCTACTTCTCGCCAACCATCTGCTTTGCTATTGGCTTTTTCTGAAAAAAATATTTCAATTTCCTGAAGTTCTTAATGGTCTTCCATGACAGCATGTGCTCAGGCCTGACATGACCACTGCATCAGGTTCATTATTCACTTTACAGCAAGAGAACCAGCATAGGGTAGAGCTAGCTCTTGAGATACAACTGTAATGGAGCCTGTCCATCACATTCATACCTTGTGACGATTGTAAAGTGGGTTGGTCAAAAATATTTTACAAAACTATTTTTGTGGCAGTTGTTAAGTAAATGCAGCAGTCATAAAGCAGCTTACACAGTTGTTAAATGGACATTATGGTCATTGAGCGAACCAATTTGCCGAAAACCGAAAGCGAACTCCCTGTTGTTAAATATAGTTGCATGACTGCAGGACGCAACTGCAAATGGTTGCAAATGTAAAATTGAATTTGGGTCATTCACCGGGACCAGAGATTTACTCTTCGGAGCTTTCAGTCTTATGCTGGAGCCCATCTTTAAGCAACTTCTCTAATGGAATACATGCTTTGGGCTGTTCTGTGAGTTGTGTTTATGTGGTGCCTTCCTATTGGCTGATTGGTGTGTTGATGGCTAGTGATTGGCTGTCATTTCCTCAGGCTGTCAAGCCCTTGGCTCCTAAGTATTTGATAGGCTGATGGTAATTCAGCACTCCTATTAATTGACAAGGGGCCCGTTTTAAACACGACTGACAGAAGAGCCCAAAGCACATATTCCAGTAGAGAAATTCCTTGAAGATAGGTTCCAGCATGAGTCCAGAAGCTCAGAAGACTAAATCTCTGGTCCTGGTGACTGACCCAAATTCGATTTTGCATCATTATCCTGGGATACATATATTTGCCTTCATTTGTGATTGCAAATGTGTCCAGTTGCTGAGTATCCTAAGTACAATCATGTAATCAATGTTGGAATTTTGAATCCATCTCACAGGTAACCCCAGGTAGGTCCACGGGAACTTTGAATGGCTGCTAAGTGACTGGTCATAAATTGAGAACTTCCTGCAGTGGTTAAGGTACAGGATTCCTACCAGGGAGACCCTTGACTATGGAACCTCCCTGGGCTGGTTGCCCCTCTTTCTACAGCCACCCTATTTCACAAGGCAACATCCAGTCTCGTATTGAACTGAGATATAATAGAATAACAGAGTTGGAAGGGACCTTGGAAGTCTTCTAGTCCAACCCCCTGCTCAGGCAGGAAACCCTATAACATTTCAGACAAATGGTTGTCCAATCTCTTCTTAAAAACCTTCAGTAATGGAGCACCCACAACTTCTGGAAGCAAGTCATTCCACTGATTAATTGTTCTAACTGTCAGGAAATTTGGATCTCTTCTTGATTAGTTTCCACCCATTATTTCATGTCCTGCCTTCAGATGCTTTGGAGAATAGGTTGACCCCTCTTCTTTGTGGCAGCCTCTCAAGTTTTGGGACACTGCTATCATGTCTCTCCTAGTCCTTCTTTTCTCTAGACTAGACATACCCAATTCTTGCAACCATTCTTTGTATGTTTTAGTCTCCAGTCCCCTAATCATCTTTGTTGCTATTCTCAGTACTCCTTCTAGAGCAGTGATGGTAAACCTTTTAGAGACCAAGTGCCCCAAAACCACCCCCGCCCAGCCCCCACTCCTCCCCCTGCCCCGCCTGCCCCCCCACCCCACCCACCTGCAGGGCCACCCACTGCCTCCACAGCCCACAGCAGATCACCCAGGTGGCCCTGCAGTGCCATGGCAGCCACGTCCTCCGCCCGCGCCCTGCAGCATCAACTGCACACGATGGGGCATGAGGGCAGAGTCTTGTCCCCGCTGCCCAGCTGCCATGTCCTTGGCTGCGCTGCTCCACACGGGCCACACCCGGGGGCAACTCTCCTCTGGGGGGGCTGCTGGTGAGGAGGGGGCTGTAGGGGGAGGCGGGGATGGGGCGACAGCACACATGCCCACAGAGAGGGCTCTGAGTGCCGCCTCTGGCACGCATGCCATAGATTTGCCACCACTGTTCTAGAGTCTCAATATAAGCACATTTCAAATAAAAACACTCCAGCTATGACTTTAGATGAAGACACACACACAATCTGATTCAACTCCTGACATTTAGAGGATTTCTGTTTTAAGTGCTGCCCTGATCTTTTTTTCCATAATGGCCAGAGCAGAATCCCATAAAGGATCACACTTTGCTCTGGACTCTAGGCCAGGAACCAAGCCAGATCAATAGTTGCAGTTTGACTTCCATATCTCAATTTCTGTCAAGGCATCACAACAAACACTTATTGTGCAGGGCTCTGAAAATATGCTTTCCAAATGCACTATTGACCAAGAACGACAACTGAAAGCACGCAGGTCATAAGAAGAAATTAAATGAGGCTGAATAAACACCCCCGCAGAATACACATTAGCCTGAAACAATAAACTGAAAGGAACAAAACCGTTTCTAAAGACTTTGGTGCTTCAGAGATCCATTGTTAGTTTGGACAATGAGTATACAAACTGGATCACAATGAAAGGACAAGTCCTTTGCAAGTTACAAAGGCACAGGGAGAGTTGGATTTGGGGGATGAAGGGAAGGATTACATTTGCATATAAATGTAGAGGAGCTTGAGACTTAGAATCCAGTTGCTTAGGTTGATCAAATGCGGGGGAATTCAACTAGCCAAAATCTTACTAGCTGTGTCTCTTCCCTCTTCTCTTTCTGAAGGAATTATCTCCCCTTTTTGGAACTAATACATGGTTGACTGGGGAAATTCTCATAAGATAATTCTGTTTTCTCTTTGCCTCTGCAGGGAATTGCTTATCTTTCTGCATTGAGATCTTTTCTGGACAGTCAATGGAGAATTATTAGAGCTTCCAGATCTGAGACCAAAGCTAAGAGTTAGAATTGTTTGTACCTCTGTGCTGCCACCTTGTGACCTTCCAGATGTTTTCATCCAAGATTTATGAGTCCAAAAAATAATAATAATGGAATGGGGTCAATAAACTAGCTGCTGAATAAATTGGCAGATGAGGGGCTTAATTCTGAAAAGCCCACTTGCTGCAATAAATGCAAACTATTATTATCTTTTGGGGCTTCTTGAAGTGTAAGAAGTGCTGTGTAAATCATCATGTTTGGACATTTGGAGGAAAAATGATGTCTGAGTTCAATGATACTACCTGAAAAAAATAAGTGTACAAACTTTGATCTGAAGAAAATTGCAATATTTTACAGTATGTGAACCCAACCAGGAGGATTTATAGTTCAATCTGTTAATGCACTCCACCTGGCAGTTTTATGCATTGTGAATTTAAAGAGGAGCTCGATGTAACATAAGCTTTACAAGCTGGGGAAATATTATTGAAATGAAACATGAACGAGAACCATTTAAACAATAAAATAATGGGTGCTGGCAATAAATTCCTTCTTTTCTTTTCTCTCTTTTTTTTTCTCTTTTTTGGTATAAATAGAAAGGCCAGAGTTTTATGTGCTGAAGTTAGATGAGGTTCTTGGAAGGCTCTGAAAAAAACTTTTTTTTAAAAAAAAAAAAGCCTGGTAATTGTGTAGATACACTTTAGGAGAATTAAAAGAGCAACAAAAATGATCAGGGGGCTGCAGGCTAAAACACGTGAAGAACAATTGCAGGAATTGGGTATATCTACCTTAGTAGTCTAATGAAAAGAAGGACTAGGGGGTAACATGATAGCAGACTTCCAATATTTGAGGGACTGCCACAAAGAAGAGGGGGTCAGCCTATTCTCCAAAGCACCCGAAGGCAGCACAAGAAGCAACAAATGGAAAATAATCGAGGAGAGAAGCAACCTAGAACTAAGGAGAAACTTCCTGACAATTAGTGGAATGGTTTGCCTTCAGATGTTGTGGGTGCTCCAACATCGGAGGTTTTTAAGGAGATACTAGACTGGGTTGGACTAGAAGATTTTCAAGGTCCCTTCCAACTCTGTTACTCTGTTGTCTATAAAATGACAAGCACAGATTATATTGGGGGGAAAGGATAAAGGCTGTTGCTCTTCGTTCAGGCCCAAACATATTCATACCTTGCTTTACTTTCTTCGTCAGCATTATAGCTAATGCTTCTTAAGTGACATTTGTCTTTCAGATGTTCCTCCTTCATTAGGTCTGGGATCTAGGAGCTGAGGTGGCACAGTGGTTAGAATGCAGTATTGCAGGCAAACTCTGCCCACAGTCTGGAGGTTTATATTTAGATTGAAGAAAGTCAGAAGTTCCTTTTTCCATATAGCTTTTTTGTGACAATTATTTGCACTCTCTAATTTTAGGGGAGGGGTATTTGATTCCATCTTTCCCCTTTTTTCTTATTCCTTTTCTTTCCTTTTTTGTAATGTATACTCCATATCTTTCTCTATCTGTCTCTATCTATCTCTATCTATCTCTCTGTCTATCTCTCTATCTCTGTCTCTGTCTCTATCTCTGTCTCTATCTCTATCTCTCTCTTTCTATATATATATATATATCTGTCTATCTCTCTATCTCTATCTCTGTCTCTGTCTCTATCTCTGACTCTCTCTCTCTCTCTCTGTCTGTCTCTGTCTCTGTCTGTCTCTGTCTCTATCTTTCTCTCTCTCTCTCTCTCTCTTCTCTCTCTCTCTCAAACTATTTGTTTCTCTCTCTCTCTCTCTCTCTCTAACTCTCTAACTCTCCTCTCTGTTCTCTCTTCTTCTCTCTCTCTCTCTCTCAAACTATTTGTTTCTATCTCTCTCTATCTCTCTAACTCTCTAACCCTCTCTCTCTCTACCTCCTCTCTCTATCTCGTTATCGCACTATCTCTCTCCTTTCTCTCTCTCGCTCTCTCTCTCTCTCATCGCAAACTATTTGTTTCTCATCGTCTCTCTCTCTCTCTACTCTCTAACTCTCTCTCTCGTTCCTCTCCTCTCTCTCCTCCTCTCTCAAACTTTGTTTCTATCTCTCTCTCTCTCGGTCTCTCACCTCTCCCTCCTCCCTCCTCTCTCTCTCTCCTATCTCTCGCAGTCTATTTCTCTCTTTCTCTCTCCTCTCTCTCTCTTTCGATCTATTCTATCTATCTATCCTATCTATCTATCTATCTATCTATCTATCTATCTATCTATCTATCTATCTATCTATCTATCTATCTATCTATCTATCTATCTATCTATCTATCTATCTATCTATCTATCTATCTATCTATCTATCTATCATCATGTATCTATCTAAAATCTACATCCTACCGGGGAGTGCAAACAATCACTTTCCTGGAAAATGGGCAGAGGATATATTTATATCAAAGCCTTCTTTCTTCAGGAATTTAGGGCACAATCAATGGAGTGCAAATTGCCAGGTCTTCAACAATCTCTAATCAGTCATTTTGAACCTGGTGTGAAGACAGAGTGGATTCCGCAAGTTATGTGTGCAGTTGGATAAGAAAATGCAAGTATTTATCCTTTGCAAATTGACCCAAGAGTGTTCATCTGCTTTGCTGTCTCTATAGGGAGTTTGTTCTCTAATCCTAATTTGAGATTTGGATTTTCTTTGCCTGTTACAGGCGGAACCCTCCAATCAGGAGAGGCTATTAGTGTGTGATAGACATGATAATACGGGATCTGATCCCGCTCTCCTATTCAACAATATGACAATTGGATGCTCTCCTTAGTGCTGATATTTCTCCTGTTATTCCACGTTGTCTGAGCTTCTCAGAGGTATGACATTCTGCCTAGACCCAGAGTAATCTGTAGCAAATCAACAATTTCCATATCATCGGCGAGAGAAAGCATTTCAGACTTGTTGAACCCTAGTTATTATAGGCTTGAACAGCTCCCGATATAGGAGAAAGATATGCATGATTATGCAGTCAAGTGGAAGTGAGGCTGAGTCCAGCATACCGCAAATCTAATTGACAATTTTGTTGCCCTTCTCGGGCTATTTAGGAGAAGTGGGGAGGTCAATGGCAGCGAAGCATCTCGCAAGTGGGGAGGGTGGGGTGGGGAGCAGCTCACCTGCCTGGCGGCTGGGTCTGAAGTTTCTAAAGTAGCATGAAAGGAGAAGAGTTTATGGAATAATAAAAAAGTAAAAATAGCCCTTCTGAATGAGCCAGGTTATTGGGTACATGCTCTAAGCAGAAGACAGAGGCAAGTGTGGCTGAATGAATCACGTTGCCCTTTTTTTTCGAAGCTGCAGAGCTTTAAAGTTTTAAAGTGAGATACAGACAAGGAGAGCTGACACTAGCCCGTGAAAATATCACTCAGCTGTTGCAAAATACCCATCCATTCAGAACATACTTTGTGTCTGTTTGGTTGTGGAGAGAGAAACCAACTTAAAACTGGCAGCAGTGGGAGTTCTCCATCTTCCAGTGAGTATCTTTAGCAAGAGAAGATAACAGGCAGGACAGCCCTGAAAATACAATGGAAAGTTAAGTCTGGTAAGTGGGAAAAAAAAGCAACAAAGTTTAGGAGCTCAGATGTCTTTTGGCTGGGAATAGTTTCTGGGGGAGCAAAGCTTTGAGGATGCTGGCATCCTTGAATTGCAGTTCTTCGTGTTTATTTTGGATGCTAAGGAAACATCTATCCTTCAAACACTAAGTAAAACCAGGAGGCCGTGGCCGTCTAAGTTCTGATGAACTTCATTCACTCATTCACGGTTATTGGCAGTCAATAATGTTCACAATGAGAGTGTAGTTCAGTGAATATGCTACCAGATGCCATGCTGCTTTGTTCATTTATGAATTTATTTGTCCAAATGACTTACATGGCGCTCGTTAGGCCATGTCTCTCCAGGCAACATAGAAAAATAAAATATACTTTACAAAACATAAAACAGAGGAATATATATTAAGGGTACCTGCCTTGGAAGAAGATGAACGTAATTTTAAAATTGAACATCACTAAGGTGCGGTATGCTGATGACCCACACCTGATCATCAGAAATGCAAATGATCTGTAAACTCTAATCATGAAAGTCAAGGAGCAGAGTGGAAAAAATGGGACTACAATTACATATAGAGAAAAGCAAACTAATGACAACAATATACTGAGCAGCCTTTGAACTGGCAATGAAGTAGTTGATAGGATTGTTTATCTGGGTCATCAGTTAATAACTATGCTGCAGATTACCAATTTGAAGAGTAGCAAAGAAGCCTTGGAACAGATATTCAGTTACCATGATGTCCCTATAAGTACTGTAGAAAGACTAGAGTCATGCAGGCAATAGTTTTCCTTTTGACACTGTATGGAAGCAAAAATTGGATTTTAAAGAAACAGGATAGAACAAAGTGAAAATGTTTGGAAAGGGGGAAGGAAACAAGTGGGTGAATTCAGTTACAGCACTCATAGATGTACCATTGGGAGACCTGAGGGCCTTATTGGAGATAGATCATCTTGGAAAAAGTCTGTATATCTGGTTGCTTAGAGAACACCACCATAGTGGCAATCAATCAATCAATCAATCAATCAACAGATTATATAAATAACAGAATAACAGAGTTGGAATGGACCTTGGAGGTCTTCTAGTCCAACACCCTGCTCAAGCAGGAGACCCTATCCTATACCATTTCAGACATCTTGAAAACCTACAATGATGGAGCACTCACAACTTCTGAAAGCAAACCGTCCCACTGATTAATTATTCTAATTGTCAGGAAATTTCTCCTTTGTTCTAGGTTGCTTCTCTCCTTACTTAGTTTCCATCCAATGCTCCTTGTCCTGCCCTCGGGTGCTTTGGAGAATAGCTTGACTCCCTCTTCTTTGTGGCAGCCCCTGAAATATTGGAACAGAGCTATCATCTCACTCCTGGTCCATTTTTCATTAAATTAGACATATTCAATTCCTGTAATCGTTCTTCATATTTTTTTTAGCCTCCAGTCCCCTGATCATCTTTGTTCCTCTTCTCTGCACTCTTTCTAGAATTTCAACATCTTTTAAGAGTCTCAACATCTTTTTTTTATATTGTGAAATTAATAATAATAATAATAATAATAATAATAATAATAATAATAATAATAATAATAATAATAATAATAATAATAATAATAATAATAATAATAATAATAATAATAATAATAATAATAATAATAATGTCAACATATAAAATCTTCACCATGAGATGTCAAATGGCAAAGAGGACAAAACATTTTCAGCATCTCTGCTTATCATAAGACCAAATACCAAACACTGTGGGTTCTAAATAATAATAATAATAAAGTTGGAAGGGATCTTGGAGGTCATCTAGTCCAACCCCCTGCTCAGGCAGGAAACCCTATACCATTTCGGACAAATGGCTGTCCAGTCTCTTCTTAAAAACTTCCAGTGTCGGAGTATTCACCACTTCTGGAGGCAGGTTGTTCCACTGGTTAATTGTTCTAACTGTCAGGAAGTTTCTCCTTAGTTCTAGGTTGCTTCTCTCCTTGATTAGTTTCCATCCATTGCTTCTTGTCCTGCCTTCAGGCACTTTGGAGAATAGCTTGACTCCCTCTTCCTTGTGGCAGCCCCTGAGATATTGGAACACTACTATCATGTCCCCCCTAGTCCTTCTCTTCATTAAACTAGACCTACCCAATTCCAGCAACCGTTCCTTATATGTTTTAGCCTCCAGTCCCCTAATCATCTTTGTTGATCTTCTCTGTATTCTTTCTAGAGTCTCAACGTCTTTTTTACATCGTGGTGACCAAAACTGGATGCAGTATTCCAAGTGTGGCCTTACCAAGGCATTGTAAAGTGGTATTAATACTTCATGTGATCTTGATTCTATTCCTCTGTTAATGCAGCCCAGCACTGTGTTGGCTTTTTTGGCAGCTGCAGCATACAAATGTAGGAGAAGTTGGCAGAATGGGAAACATCATGTGTGCTTTATTGTGATTATAGTGCAAGCATATCCCACAGGCTACCTACAAACCTCCAAAAGCAGGAAAGCTGGCTGGGGAATGCATTGTTGCAAAGGGAGTGAATGAGACGTAGTCAGTACTGAAATGATCTGCTGGTGAAGATGACCTGTAATGTGAAATAATTCACTTCATTCCTTGGAGTGAATAAATTAATAGTTCAGTGGCAGAGGGCATGCTGAGAAGCAGGAAAACACGTGCATAAAACCTGAAAAAACGATTGTGAAAATTATTGATAGAAGTATAAGGATCATCTAAAATTGATTCATTACAAGCCCAGCTTCCTGTATTCTTAATAGTACCTAATAATGTGATTGGTTACGGAAATATTCACTTATATGATACAGTTTTGTGAACACTACCGACCTGACTCTTGAAGGAATAAAGCTTCTGGGTCTTTTACTTGCTTTCAGTTGAGTGTAATATTTCTAGTGTGTTAGACTGGAGAAAATGATCGTAACTGCTTTTTCAATGCTCTATAGTTTCTTCGAATATTAATTACAAAAATGAATGTCTATCGATGAGCTTTTAAAATATGTTTCTTTTCCATTTTCCACTTTGATCACATTCGTTCTAGATAAAAATCAGCAGAGCGTGGCTTTATTGCTGAACACAATAAACACCATATACTATAAACACTGTAAACACTATAAATAATTTTTTTAAAGAAAGCTGTTGGCTGATGGATCGAAGGAGACACTGAAGACAGTAGTGCCTGTTTTTTGAGCTTTGTTGCAGAAACGTTCTACCCATCTTTACGGAATTGGAGTCTGCAATGAAGGCTTTTTTTAAAAAAAAATTGACATGCAAAGTATATGGTAATCACCATGTTCCTCCCTAGGAAAAGATGCCCAGATCTTTCCTTACAGGTGTCATGGATCTGCCTCAGGTCTCCTCTTTGAATGCAAATTCGGAGGAGGAGGAGCCGGTCTTCTCACCTCTGAGGAGGAGAGTACGGGAGCATGGGGAAACTTGGACCAGGAAGCGGAGGGCTCCAGCTTTACAGAGCAGTCACAGCTGGAATGACCAGATGGGTATCAGGCTAAACCTGAGATGAGAGAGCCACAGCTGTAGCAAGTTAACTTGGAGGCTTTGGATGAGGAACAAGAGCAGCTGTCAACAGTCAGCCAAGTTGAGGAGGGGGAGTCCACACCTCCTCCCAATCCAAGGACATTCAGGGCAGAGAGGAAACCGGTACACTGCTGGTCAGCCAGGGTACTTGCGAGGAGGCAGCCTCACTCATTGTGAAGGGCTGTACTGGCGTTGCCCTATTTAATCCTGCCCCCAAAGATGGGCGTTGCTGGGATGTGTCCAGTTCCTTGCTTCCTGTTCCTGTTTCATACATCTTGTTTCTCAAACTCGTGTTTGGACTTTGGACTGACTTTGGACTGTGTCTTGTTTTCAAGTAGTTATAAGTACAATGTTAAGTTTACCTCTCTCTCTCTAAAGTTACATCATGACTCTTTTCTTTTTATAATATATTATAAATATTATAATTCATGTAATCATAAATACAATAAATCATAAGTGTATTTGTTTCTGTTTCACACAAAAAGTGTTTCCAGTCAGCCATAAACAAAGATATTGTTATTTCTCTAATCACCAAATTACCAACTAAGAATGGCTAGTAAAGATGAATTTACTGAGATGGCTACACTTGACTTTTTTTTGTCAATTTAGCCATCTCAGTAAATTCATCTTTACCAACTATTCTTCCATTGTAGGTATTTCTGAATCTTTCCATCTTCGTACATAAAATAATCTTGCTGTAGTTACAATATACAAAATCAAAGTTCCATGACTTTTGTCCAATTGTGCAAAAATTTCTTTTTTAAGAAGAGACTGGACAGCCATTTGTCTGAAATGGTATAGGGCCTTGGTGGCGAACCTATGGCACGTGTGCCACAGGTGGCACGTAGAGCCCTCTCTGTGGGCACTCGCACCATTGCCCCAGTCCTAGGCCTTCAGCTGGGTTTTATAAAACCTTTTCACTTTAGGCCTCTGCTGCCATGTGCAAAAAAAAAAAAAGATTCATTCAATCAATCAATCAATCAATTTCAACTTCTCAGGTGAAAAAAAAAGATCTCACAAAGTTGGAATTGATTGATTGAACTTTTTTAGTCCCACCAAGTCTGCTGTTACCACCGCAGCCACACCCACCAAATGGGCAACACCCACCCGGCACCCGATGATACATAAGTGGGTTTTGGGTTGCAGTTTTGGCACTCGGTCTCTAAAAGGTTTGCCATCACTGGTATAGGGTTTCCTGCCTGAACAGGGGGTTGGACTAGATGACCTCCAAGGTCCCTTCCAACATTATTATTATTATTATTATTATTATTATTATTATTATTATTATTATTATTATTATTATTATTATTATTATTATTATTATTATTATTATTATTATTATTATTATATCTTTACTCCAACAATCCTCTAAGAGTCATCCCTTTTTTTTCCTTTTTGGATCTACGTGGTTTCGTTAAGGCTCCACTAACAATTACTCGTGCTTTCAGCGAAGTAGATTAATGTTACCCATTTTATAAAGTTCTCTACAAAATTCATACCATCCAAAACTTGGAACTGGGAAAGCCCAGTTCAAATTATCGTAGGCCTTCTCTGCATCTAAGAAAATCAGTGTGGTTTGTTCTCAATTACGAGGATCCCATTATTTCAAAATGTTCCAGACTTTTGTAACATTGTCCTTTAACCATCTTTTACGGCTATGACACTGAATGGAAATGCTCAACTCACAGACACTCCACTCATAAGCCAACTGCGAAAACCTCAGTTCCTCCACACTCTACGCATGAAGAGCATCTGTCCGGAGAGAACGTGGGTGATCTCACGGTCTCTTCTTTATCTGGAAAGAGTGTGCTGTCCTGATTTCACTATTGGGTTGATGATTCTCACCACAGTGTCATCCCATCTCCTTCAGGGACATCTAGTACACCATGAATCTGCATGGAGCATCTTTTTCTGGGGGTGATATTTCTTAATTAAACACGGAAGGAACTCTGGATAACAAGTCGCCCTTAATTTGTATATAAAGCAGAAAATTAAGTATGAAAATGGCCCAGCAGTAAAGAAATATACAAACATAACTGATGACAGATTGCATTATAGTTTGCTAGCGCTTATTAAGATATGTACAAACAAAATAGGAGTTGTCTGAGCACATTTCTTTCAGCAAAGGAAACTTTTAATTGCTTTAATCAGCATTGGCTTTGTCTTTCCAGAGACACAGAAAAACAAGTGGGATCTAATTACAAAATATCTTTTTGTAATTTTGAAATGACTTTTACAAAGACTTTGTGGAAGAATTACGCAACTTGTATCACAAAGCTGATATATATATGTGTATATATATGTGTGTATATGTATGTATATATGTGTGTGTGTATGTATATATATATATGCATATATATATACACATACATATACACACACACACACACATAGATATATAGATATAGATATAGATAGAGATAGAGATAGAGATAGAGATAGAGATAGAGATAGAGATAGAGATAGAGATAGAGATAGAGATAGAGATAGAGATAGAGATAGAGATATATAGATATAAACATTCAACTTACTACTACCAGTGCAAAAAATTCAGGCAGTCTTTAATTCACTATTTACAAGAGAGTAAAGTTATGAGTTTGGCTTTTCTAACTAACTGTTGCAGGAATGCAAATGCCTTGCTTGCAAATTCCAGTTAAATGAAATGTATGCTAAACTATACAGTCAAAATTTTGAAACAGTTACAGATGGAGCAATTAGGTTTTTTTTAAGATTTTCTAGGTACCCCATTTTCTGAGATCCAAAAGGTCAAACTAAACCTGGGTTTCTATATAAGCTGCATAGATGTAGACATGTTTTTTTTTCCATCTATCAAGCAACTTGAGTTCAGAATCCTGTGTGAGTTTCATCATGGTCATCTGATGAAGTTGATTGGAAGGAGATTTAGACAAAAGGAAATCATTCTTTACATAAGCGTATCCTGCAATATTCATTGGCACAAGAGGCAAATATGGCCACTAAACCTGGATAGCTTTAAAGAAGATTGTATAGAGTATCGGAAAGCAGGTCTGTTCATCTTGAAAACTTCATGCTTCTTTGGGCTGTGGGACACCAACCTGCTTTCCCTTGCCCTCCACTCCTCCCAAAAAACATCAGTTTGGGGATAGCTGAAGAAATGTAGGTTTCCATCACTTGCTTATGAGCAAAAGGGCCCTTCTGACTTGCATGTTAGATAAATCAAAATCCATCTGTTAAGAAGAAAGAGGCTTGGTGAAACCTGGTTAACAACATAAATAAATCTGATGGATCTGTACCAAAAATTCAAACACACTAAAAGCTGAAAACTACATTCAGAATGAAATGATTTTAGTAGCCAAGAGAACATTTTAAACATATAAACATATAAAAATATAGTGGGTGAAATAACTGCTAGCTGAATGTCAGAATGAAGACTTATGCCAGAATGAAGATTGATGACATGAGATATGTAGATATCAAATCACTGGAATCCACTGAAGCTGAGGGGGGGGGGAGAGAGGTCAACATGAAAAAAAAAGTGATTCAAAATAAAGTAGGTTTCTTTTTGCTAATAGAGGCATGTGTATAATTTATTCAGCTCAAATGTATTGTTGGGAAAGTTATGTCTACAGTATTTGCAATATATAGGTTGATCTTTGAACGACCCTTTTATAGCAATTATGGTAATATGAATGATGTTGACCCTTTGTGCTACTACACCATTGAACAGAGTGTCTTTCCTTAGCCTTTCCATTAGGAGTTCAAGACTGCAGTCCAGACTGACAAAGTTTATTCAAAAGTATAAGTTTTTGTAAGCTTTTTTAAAAAAGATATCAGCTTTCATCAGCATCTCCAGAAGTGACCTGTGTTTCACAAAAGCTGGTGTGTCAGAATCAAATTTGTTTGCCATCAAGAACGCTACCAGACTCCTTCTGGTTTTTCATTCAGACCAGTTACCAAGAAGAAGAAGGCATGCATTTTATAGTCAGGGAAAATAATATATATAGTAAAAATGAATACGTCAAGTAAATCTTCAAGATTTTTTTTTTCTTTTGTCTGAATAATTTACTCACGGATGCTAATCTGGAGGAAGAACAATTAGCTTCAGATCATCAGCAATTTTTCTGACCCATCTTTTCGATTCTGCCAGATGTTCACCATGGATTTTAATGGGTATATAAATTTCAGGACTAGAAACATGCAAAGTGACAGCTAATTATTCACCAAAGAGCTAGCCTTTCCTGAACTATGGAATGTTTGTTATTTATGTCATTTCAAAAATATGTGTATCGCTCATCAGGAGAAAAGCTTTGCAAAATGGTTTACGTTATATAACCAAAATCCAAGATTTTAACCAAAAAATTCTAGTGCTCCAGGGAGGTGTTCCTAGTGATGGGTTATGAGCATGTATTGAGTGCCCAAGCAGGGGGTTGGCCTAGAACAGGGGTAGGCAACCTTGGCTCTTTTATGACTTGTGGACTTCAATACCCAGAATTCCTGAATCAGCCATGCTGAATCAGGAATTCTGGGAGTTGAAGTCCACAAGTCATAAAAGAGCCAAGGTTGCCTACCCCTGGCCTAGACGACCTCTGAGCTCTTGATTGTGCTCCCTAAGGCCCCTCAGAAATCACTTCAGATGTTGTGCATTGAAACTGCTAGCATCCCTAACAGTTGGCCAGGCTGGTTGTGCCTGACAGAGGCTCTAAGAAATCTAATGCAGTGATGCTAAGCAGTCAACAAAGCAACAATAGCAGCTCTGCAAAATTCTTTATTTCTCAACAGTGTGTTTCAAGAGCCAGTCTTTACCAAGAGAGGCAGTTTTTAATGAGTTTGGATCTCTCTCTCTCTCTCTCTCTCTCTCTCTCTCTCTCTCTCTCTCTTCTCTCTCTCTGTCTCTCTCCTCACTCTGTCTCTCTCTCTCGTCCTCCTCTCTCCTCTCTCCCCTCTCCTCTCTCTCTCTCTCTCTCTCTCTCTGTCTCTCTCTGTAAAGCAGTTGATCCAACCTGGCTTCCTCCAGGTGTTCCTTAAGATGCTGCTGGATGATCTGAAAGGCAAATAAACTTGCTACTTCCAGTTTTATCCCATCGGCAGGCACCCCATTAGGACACATGGAGTGTGCAATGCCCTTTCCCAACTAATTGCTCTTAGTCTGGAAGAGCTTGTTGGCTTTTTATTGACCAGGATTATTTTCTAGAATGACTACTTGAATAAAAGTAGTATGAATGGAACAATAAAGGCGCCACGGTTGGCCTGCAGACATCTGAATATCCTGCAGATGGTAGCAAAGAAGTCCCAAAAATGCAAACATTTTGCTACAATCTGACTTAGCAGCCCAAATACAGCAAAACGTTGCCATTGTTGCCTTTAATTTTTGAGAAATATGGGCTTGTTAATATTCAGAACGTTTGAGTCAACATTTCGGGCCTAGAATGCAAGAAGCGTTTGCTGGCCAATTCTCTGAGCAAAGTGAACCCCTGTTTCTGCACAATTAGAATTGTTAATTGATTAGAAAATGCAGAGCTTTGAAGGTAAAAAACCATTGACATTATTTCAGTAGGGAAATGTACTCCTGAGAGGGGGCCCGCAGTCCAATTTCTTTCCTTGTTTGTTGAATATATATCTATAAAAACACTGTGAATCATGCAGTAAAAACTGCTGTGCTGCTATCATAAATCTGAGATAATAAAAATTTCATTGTTGAAACAATAAAACAGACTTTTATTGTAACACAGAGTATCCTCCTAAACATTGTCCTTTTAGCTTCTTCGAGTTAAATGTATGCACAGTTTTACAGTCTATAAACAGATCTGGAATAAAAGTTAATAAATGTCAAAATTTGCATTTCAAAAAATTCTTGCTGCATTTTAGGGAAGATCAATCTATGAACCTTTCAACATTATGTCAAATGAAATGCTAATTGTACCTTTAGGAATTTCAGAGACAGTGACAAGAAACTAAATGCTCAGTTCCTTTGCATCAGCAAGTCGGATATAATTGTATATCTACTCTTGTGAACTTCTAAGGAACAAAAAAAAAAAGACAGAAAGAAAAAGAGAAAGAGGAAAAAAATAGCACTGGGGAAAAATGTTTTTTCTGTTCTTTAAATCAGGAGTGTAAACTCCTTCAACCACCCTTCATTAATGTACATTCAGATGAAGCATGTTAACACATTGACAATGGACAAACCACAAAGAGTTACACTTATTCATTTTATGTTTGTCAAATGAGCTGCACAAAGTTGCCAAAGTAAAAATATTTGCAGCTGGGACCAACTTATTCTTGACAGGCTAATACAGTGCCATTGAAAAAGGACTTTTGCTTAGAATTTCTATGAGTCTAAGATAACAGCTCTCCAATGTTTTTCACTGTTGAATGGATACATAAGTGCTTAAAGGGGAAAATATATCCCTGTTTAATCAGAGATCTTCCATCAATTTTGCTGTGACTTCAGAGCAGCTGACTATATCCAAGAAGAAATAGCGCTGTAGCCCTTCGGTCTGTTCTTCTTCTTGATCCTCAGGTTTCTTCTGGTTTATATAAAAAGTCTTTTCCATTTTCAGTGTTGTTAATCCCTTTTCTGAGTTTTCCGTTAACTGTGTTTGTTGATCAGTTGAATCTTCTATCATAATATTTGATTGCTCCACTTCTATTATATTCTGTGTAGTTGATTCTTTGGTTGTCATCAAAGTTTGGGTTCGTATATCTAGGCTGACATCTTATTCTTTTCTGTAGCCTCTTATTTCATCAGTGGCTTTAAGAATAGTTTCATGAATTGCTTTCAACATAAATAAAATCTGTTCCTGATCTTGTGAGTCTGGTGCAACCAAGTTGTGTTTGCTTAACAACTTCATTGCATGTCCTTTGCACCTGCATGTATGATTACTACAGGAATTGTGAGTGCGTTCAGCTATGGTGTAAGCTCACAAGATGTACGCCAGTCCTGCTTCTACATTCACTTCAATTTTGAGATATGCAAAAGCTCTATAGGCCATGATTTTGAAATACAGGTAGTCCTCAATTTATAACCACAATTGAGCCCAAACTTTATGCTGCTCAGTGAGAAATGTGTTAAGTGAGGATTGCCCCATTTTTAGGACTTTTCTCGCCACATTTAAGTGAGTCACTGCAATTGTTAAACTAGTAACACGGTTGTTAAGTGAATCTGGTTTCCCCATGGGCTTGGCTTGTCGGAAAGTTGCAAAAGGGGATCACATGACCCCGGGACACTGCAACCATCATAAATGTGAGTCAGTTGTAAATCGTGTGACTGTGGGGATGCTGCAATGGTCATAACTGTGAAAAACAGTCATAAGTCACTTTTTTCAGTTGTAACTTCGAATGGTCACTAAGCAAACTGTGGTGAGTCAAGGACTACCCTGTAGGGATAAAGAATTTGGGGCAGGCCAACATTTCAGGGGAGGGATACATGAAAAGAAAGGCTGAGCACATCCCCAGCATAATAGAGGATTAAGCAAAAATGATGCTCAATGATGTGAGACCCAACAGCACATATGAAGGAGGGGGAAAATATCCGTGTGAAGGAAATGGAATTAGACAGGGCTACTATGAGTTTTCATTCATGAAATTTCCCTTCCTATAGAAAACAATTTCAAATCAGGCTACAGGTAGTCCTTGACTTATAACAGTTCATTTAGCGACTGTTGAATGTTATAGCAGGACTAGAAAAGTGACCAATGACCATTTTTTTTCACACTTACGACCGTTGTAGCATCCCCATGGTGACGTGATCAGAATTCAGATGCTTGACTCACATTCATGACGGTTGCAATGTCCCTGGGGTCATGCAATCCCCTTTCGCCACCTTCTGACGAGCAAAGTCATTGGGGAAGCCAGCTTCACTGTAACAACCAGGCTCCAGTGATTCGCTCAACAATTGGGGCAAGAAATGTTGTAAAGTGGGGCAAAGCTCACTTAATGACTCTCTCATTTAACAGCAGAAATGTTGGACTCAATCGTGGTCATAAGTCAAGGACTACCTGTATTTAACAGAAGTTATAAACCTAATGTCATGCCTCCGTCGGAGCCTGAATCTGTGGAGGAAACTGAGCTGGAACGGGACCCTATGGAGGTTGAGGGAGATGTGTCTGTAGCTTCAGAGGAATGTGGGGAAGAGCAGGCCTAGGCAGGCCAGTGCCCTTCAGGATTGGGACATGAGGAACAGGAGAGGCAGAGTTCAGGCAATGAGCAAGGCCCCCCCCCACCTGATCCTAGAGCACGGAGAGTGGAGAGAAGGAGGGAACAACGCAGGCAGGCTCAGCTACTCGGGAGGAGAGGGTCCCGCCCCTCTCCACAAGGCACACCTGGAGACTGAGATTTAAGAAGACGTTATGGGAAGAGGCTTTTGTCGTGAACAAACGCTGATTCCTTGGAGTATTGTGTGTGTTGTTGCTGATCTCTTGTTCTGTGACTTCTGCTTGGAAACCCGGAAACTCTGACCATTGGACTGGCTGACAACGTTGCTTGGATGTTTAAAGAACTCGGACTGTATTTTGGCTTCCCTTCTGAGACTGCTTAGGCAAGCGTGTATTCACACAGACTCGTTAGGTTTATGATGTATGTGTCATTCTTTCTTATCTCCGTGACCTTGAGTAAATTCCTCTCCTAATCAGACTGTATGTGAAACTACTTGCAGCCAGAGGTGTGCGTGTCTCCCTTTGTTTGGAGGCTTGCCAGAAATGTGGGAGCATTTGGGGAAAATTTGCAGCAATTAAAGGGCGGTTTGAATTGCCAGCTGACTGCATTGCCTCTGTGCTGTGCTCTGGGTCATCACACCTAATAAGTGGAGCTGAACCTAGCTACAAAGAGTAATGTGTGGCAATTGTGCTATCTTTTAGGAGAAACTTCTTATAATAATAGCAATAGCCCTTAGACTTATATACCGCTTCACAGTGCTTTACAAAGTTGAGGTTCACATTTTCATCTTTCCAGGAATATTTAAAGACTTTACAGAACTCAGGGTGAACATTAAGGGGAATAACTCATGAGAATTCATCCTGTGCCTTTACATAATGTCCTAGCCTGAGAATTGAAATTCCTTCCAAGGGTTTTGGCCTTTCCCTAACTGAAAATTTCTCTCTTTTGCTTTTTTTTTTTTTTTTTTAAGAATCAAACATTGAAGGCTAATAAAGACCATTTAAATAAAAGGGGCCATTAGCCCTGGGTTTTATATCAGCTTACATGCTTTCCCTGTGCAAAGTATGTTATTAATTTCACATGCCAGATTCATAGGTTTCTGCAATATCAGGTTTGATGTATTCATTATCGGCACTCAGTACATTAATTCATGCCGAAGTCCGGTAAATCAAAATTATGCCATCTGGCTTCCTGTTCTTAATGATGAATTTGATGTAAGGGTGATTAAGATAGTTAGGCTTTTGAATTTTAATGTAAAAATTAGGGGATTAAAAAGGCATTTAGAAATGACCAATAGTTAGAATAAACTTACTGACAGGATCTAATTTGTGTACTTGCTAGTAAAACTCCATTTTAATTAGCAGCCAGAGACTTTTGGTGCTGGCTTAAAGAGACAGAAGTTTAGGCAGTTAAGAAGATGAAGCTGTTAAATTGATAAATTGACACTGAAATACTTGTAAGTAGGGAGGACGACTTAGTAACTGACGCTTCCGGAGTCACAATGAACATGTGAATATGGCAATCATGAGAAGTCAGCCCTCTTGTTTCCTTCTGGCTCATTGAGACTCTAGAAAGAGTGCAGAGAAGAGCAACAACATAAAATATATGAAGAACAATTGCAGGAATTGGGTATGTCTAGTCTAGTGAAAAGAAGGAGTAGGGGTAACGTTCTCAGGGGCCACCACAAAAAAGAGAGGGACAACTTGTCCTCCAAAGCGCCTGAAGGCAGGACAAGAAGCAATAGATGGAAACTTATCAAGGAGAGAACCAACCTAGAAATAAGGAGAAATTTATTAACAGTTAGAACAATTAATCAGTGGAACAACTTGCCTCCAGAGGTTTTAGGTGCTCCAACACTGGAGATTTTTAAGAAGAGATTGGACAACCATTCATCTAAAATGGTAAAGGGTTTCCTGCTTGAGGAGAGGGTTGGACTAGAAGACTTCCAAGGTCCCTTTCAACCCAATATTTTCAGGTGGAGTAAAATGTCTTCTAAGCCAGATTCTACCACTGGAAGAAGGGTTTCTGTTCCGGATGAATCAGGGGGAGAAAGAGGAAAATGTTGTACAAATTGTGTGTTTCAAGTACAAATGCTAGACTTGGCTGCATTTGTTTTGTAAAAATAAGTGCACAATTCAGATTGGAAGCCAAGACTTAGTTCTCTAAAGCAAATAGCTGTACAAGAACTACAAGGTTTTTTTAAACCAACAAACATACAAACAAACAAACAAAAAACACTTGCCATCATGACATTGTTGCAGAATTAAGCCTGTGCCAGGGTGTACCACTTCAAAGCAGAGATGAGAGGACCACATCATTGGATGTTTCTTCCCACCCCCCACCCCCAAAAAAGAACCTGAATTTTTCAAAACCTCTTTCACCAAGGAAATGAACATGTGCTTCTGCTTAACATCAACTTTCCAAGACATTTCTAGAAGAAACTCAATTCTTCGTAAGTGTCTGTAGCTTGGTAGACAATAACTCCCTTGCAGCTTTAACTTCTTAATGAGAATTGAGCTTCAAGTCAGGAGGATTCACCATCCTGACTTGCCTTTAGCAATCCTTTCAAGGGCACCCAATGATCACTTTGATCCCATCCATCTATCTATTGTCTTGCCTTGCCTTTCTTCTGCTTCTCTCCAGCTTGCCAGACATAATCATTTTTTTCCCCGGTCCATCATCTGCTGTCATCACATGCCCAAAATGTGTGAGTTTCTGCTTGCAGATCATCAACCTCAAGGGAACAGTCAGCTTTTATTTGGCCTGGGACTAATTGACTGGTTTGTCTTGCAGTTCATGGCACTCTTAGTCACACTTTCCCGATCCATAATTCAAAGGCTTTTCTGTTCTTTCTCAGTGACCAGCTTCCAGAATTGTCCATTACCACTCAAAATATACTGCTTTAGCTATTGCGATGGTTGTTGTCATTGAAATGTCTTTATCCTTCATGAGCTGGTCTATTATTATTTTTTTGACTGCTTTTTTCCTAGGATTCATCTCTTTATTTCCTCAGCATCCTGGTCGTCTTATTTGTTCCTGAATCCAAGAAAGCAATTTGGTTTTGCTTCAGTTTTTCACCATCAACTCCCGAGTTCACTAAGCCTGCAAGCTGACATTATATTTCTCTTCTTAATATAGACCATCAGCCTAGATTTTTCCATGTTGCGGTTTCATGGCGAGTTCTTCTATGTATGTTCTTTTTGCTAACAAAGCGGTAGATCTCAAATTATTGTTTTCAGCTTCCAATTCGGATACCAGTTTTCACCACATTCTAATCTTGATACTCATTATCTCTGTATAGGTTGAAAAGATATAGGGACAATATGCAATCTTAGCTCCTCCCTTTGCTTTCTGAGACTCTCTGTTTCTCCAGATTCAGCGTCGAAAGTAGCTTTTTGTTTAAAAGATTCCTCAGAAGTATAATCAAGTGTTTTGGCAGGCCCATTAGCTTCCATATGTTCCACCATCTGGCATGATCTACCCAGTCAAAGCCACTGCTGCAGATGATAAAGCAAGGATAAAGTCTTATATCTGATGGTTGAGTCTATTATCTATTTTATGGTTAGCTATTTGTTCTTGGTTCTCCCTACGTTTTGATGAAACTGCTTGTACACTGGAAATCTCTCTCTCCCCATCAATTTTTGTTTTAGTTCTTAACCAAAACGTAAATGAGGAATCAGTGTGGTAATTCATCAAAGGTACATTCTTTTTCTACGGAGATTCTCAGTCATCCAGGTCGTGGTTGTCCCAAAGGGGCTTTTTCAAGAAGTAACTGGACTTTCTTTGTTTTTCCTTGAAGATGTTTTGCTTCTCATCTAAGTAACATCTTCAGTTCTGACTTCATTCAGAACTAAAGAAGCTTCTTGGAAGAGAAGTGAGATGTCTTCAAAGCAAAACAAAAAAAGTCCAGTTGCCTCTTGAAAAAGCCCCTTTGGGACATTTTTTTTCATGTCCCCTTTTCAGCAGAAGGCCGCTGAGTCTTATTCGATATTAGTTGACATAAAGCTGTTAGCATTTTAACATTCTCTTCCCTGAAGCTCTAAATGGTTTAATGAGTATTATTTCAATCACTTTCCTATTGGAGAGCTGATCTATTGCCTGCCACCCTGACTTTCTAGTGGGATTAGTTCCTGAATATATTCTTATCTACTCTTTTTTTCTTGCCTTTTTACATCCCCTCTTGAAAATAGCTCAGTGTTTAATTTCTGTCTTCTTTTAACCTCAATTGCCTATATTGGGGCATCCATTCTGTAGTTCATCTTGAGTAATCCTGCCTTAATGTAATTTTGATATCATATCTCTGATCTTCTATCAAAAGCTTTTTCATGTTCTTCTTGTGAGATTCATCACTGACATTTTTTACTGTAATCTCCACCATAGAGTCATAGAGTCATAGGGCTGGAAGGGACCTCGGAAGGTCTTCCAGTCCAACCCTTGCCCAAGGCAGAAGACCTTGTATCATCCCCATCAAATGCTCGTCCAATCTTTTCTTGAAGACCTCCAGTGATGGAGCATCCACAAACCTCTGGAGGCAAGGATTTCCACTGGTTAATTGTTCTCCCTGTCAGGAACTGTCTCCTCATTTCCAGGTTGGGTCTCCTTCTGATGAGCTTCCACCCTTTACTTCTTCTCCTGCCGTCAAGTGGTCGAGGGTCTTCCCTGCTTGAGCAGGGGGTTCGACTAGAAGACAAGGTCCTTTCCAACTCCTTTCCAACTTGGAGATTAAGTTCAGTTCTCCTACATCATGCTTCTTGCCTAAACCTTTCTAGCTTTGTTTTCCCCTAGCTATCAGGAGAGCTTGCTCTTAAAAGCATATGGGATTTCCCCCCTTTTTTTAAATATTGAGAATCTTTGTTTGGCTTCAGTGTCTGCAGTGCTTCCTAATCCTTCTCATCGTTTCTCAGTTTCTCATCATACAAGATACATTTTTTACACTGATACTATATTTTGACGATGTGTCCCCTGAATCACACATTACTGGCATGCTGTCTTTCATTTTCTACATATAAAATGTGTATTTGACACCAATTATCCTTAGTGTGTCTCACAAGCTGCACCTTGACATGACTTGTCTGATTAAGATCTACTTTTCCATCATTTGTTTCCTATTAGGGGCTCTGTTGGATTTTTACATTGACCAACCAGGGATGTTCATTGTGGAGTCTGTAGTTTGTATGGTTTTAAGCCGATATTGAGAAGAAAGAAAAGGAGGGCCATGGTAGCCTAGTGGTAAAGATGTTCACCTCCCACTCGGAAAGTTGAGAGTTCAATCCCAGGTAGTGGCCAGTAAATTTCTCTTTAGGGCGCAAAGAAAAAAAATATCTGCTGCAACCTCCGTGTGGCCTCAGGAAGGGTATCCAGTCAGTAAATGCTCAGCTCTATCCTTTCAGCCTGACTCTACCCTGAATTAAGGGGACTACATTGAAAGTAAAGAAAAGAATTGTCGTTAGTAATTTTAAAGTTTAAAAAACTTTAAACACTTCAAAAACTATTATTAGATTTCCTTTAGAAGTTCAAAGGCAGCTTTATAAGGACTCTGCCTTTCATGGGATGTGTGTGGATTTGAACTGAGGGTTCTCCAATCCTAATCTAGCACTTTAATCATTATGTACTATAATGCAAGTGCTAGATTAATAGATAGATAGATAGATAGATAGATAGATAGATAGATAGATAGATAGATAGATAGATAGATAGATAGATAGATAGATAGATAGATAGATAGATAGATAGATAGATAGATAGATAGATAGATAGATAGATAGATAGATAGATAACTATCTGTCATGGAATTTCTCAGTGTCTTCATTCATTGTGTTTGCAGTGACGCATATAGTTCTATGCACTGTACTAGATAGGTACTAATGAGAGTAGAGGTTCATTCCACAGGTTTGTGGGTTGTTTTCTGAATGTTTCATTACCAGGTAGGTAGGTAACATCTTCAGTGGAATTTAGGGAATGTCAATGTTGGTATTCTTCTGCTTATAAGGGTTTTGTGTGTCAGTAGGTCTTGTGATGGGAGGGTTACATCAGGTGAGGGTCTAGCGATGGGTCTTGTGAGGGGTCAGATGTGGGTCACCTCAGGTGAAGGTCTTGTGAGGGGGTCAGGTGTTGGTCACATCAGGTGAAGGTCTTGTGAGGGGTCAGGTGTGGGTCACACCAGGTCTTGTGAGGGGTCTTGTGAGGGGGTCAGGTGTGGGTCATGTCAGGTGAAGGTCTTGTGAGGGGTCTTGTGAGAGGGTCAGGTGTGAGTCACCTCAGGTGAAGGTCTTGTGAGGGGTCAGGTGTAGGTCATGCCAGGTGAAGGTCTTGTGATGTGTTGTGAGGGGGTCAGGTGAGGGTCTTGTGATGGGTCTTGTGATGGGGTAGTCACATCAGGTGAGGGTCTAGTGATGGGTCTTGTGATGGGGGTAGTCACATCAGGTGAGGGTCTAGGGTCTTGTGAGGGGTCAGATGTGGGACACCTCAGGTGAAGGTCTTGTGAGGGGGTCAGGTGTGGATCACGCAGGTGAAGGTCTTGTGAGGGGTCATGAGGGGGTCAGATGTGGGTCACGTCAGGTGAAGGTCTTGTGAGGGGTCAGGTGTAGGTCATGCCAGGTGAAGGTCTTGTGAGAGGTCGTGAGGGGGTCAGGTGTGGGTCACATCAGGTGAGGGTCTTGTGATGGGTCTTGTGATGGGGTAGTCACATCAGGTGAGGGTCTTTGGGAGGTGAAGTGCTGGTGGAGGGTTGTGGACTGATTAAAGATTGGTGCTGTCACTGGTTGTGCGATTGATTTGAATTCTCAGGGGTTCGTAGGTAGGTAGGTACTAATTCCAATAGATATAATATTATCATTTTTTGGGATCGAAGTTGAGCACATATTTAGCAATGCCCTTTTTATGTATCACTGGCACTCTGTTCCTTTGGATCCTTTCCATCCTCCTTTCCCCCCTTCCTCTACTCTCTGTAACCCTGACAAACCTAATCACTTAGATGGAGATTGCAATAGAGGTAGAAGATGTGGCCTCTTGGCAAGTAGTTGTGGCCTCTTAGCAATCTTTTCTGTGCTTGGAAATCCAGTGGAGCTGGGTTCCATAGGTCCTTGCATAAGACGCTCTAGAAAACCCTAGGGTTGAGGTCAAGAAATTGGGAAACTGCGATTAAAAAGTCCCACACCTGCTTCTATACTCTTGACAAGAAAACCAGATGGAGTTGGAACAAATACCTCAAATACCATTTTCTTGAGCACAGGTTCTCCTCAGGGCTGCGTCTTAAGTCCGCTGCTGTTCACCCTGTTGACCCATGACTGCTGTGCTAGGTTTGCCACCAACCATATTGTGAAGTTTGCAGATGATACAACAGTAGTGGGCCTTATTCAGGATGACAAGGTGGAAGCTTACTGCAAGGAGGTTGAGGGGTTGGTGAACTGGTGCAAGGAAAACAGCCTAGTTTTAAATACAAGAAAAACCAAAGAGATCATTGTTGATTTCAGAAAAGGCAGGCACAGCCACACTTCTATGTGCATTAATGATTCACCTGTGGAGATGGTTACCAGCATCAAATTCCTGGGTGTGCAGCTAACGAGTAGGCTGACTTGGTCGCTAAACAGTGAGAAACTGGTGAAGCGGGCACAGCAGCGTCTGCATTTTCTGCGCCGCATGAGAAAAGCACATCTTCCTTCCCCTGTCCTGACCACTTTCTACAGGGGGACAATCGAGAGCATCCTGTCATACAGCATCACAGTCTGGTTTGGAGGCATCACTGCTTCAGACAGGAAGGCGGTGCAGAGAGTGTTGAGGATGGCCGAAAAGATCATTGGCAGTTCCCTCCCTACCATCCAGGACATAGCACAGAAGCGTTGCTTGAGCAGGGCCCGCAAGATTTTCTGGGACACTACACATCCTCTTCACAACCTGTTTTCCTTGTTACCTTCTGGAAGGAGGCTTCGTGGTATCCGTAGCAGAACATCCAGATTCAGCCATAGTTTCATTCCATACAGCATTAACCTTGCGAACTCTCAAGCTTCCTCCTTCTGTTATATATTCAAGATGGACAGTATTTAATATTTATTTGCTATGTATATGTAGGGATGTGGGTCTATATATATGTTGTACATAGTATGTTTAGGTGTGTGTCATGTATATGTTTCACTTTGAGAGCGGGCAACTAAATTTCATTTTTTATGTGTGCCATTGTGCCCACAATATAAAAATGACAATAAAGGTTATTTATCTTTATTTTATCTTTAGATAGACGTATCACCAAAGTCATGTGATAGAGGTTAGGTGAGCTCGTTGTAGTAATTTTGTGCTTTTTGTTCTGGTTTTGTCCTTGGCTGTCATTATTCCCTTATTAATTGTTGTTTTTGGTTTTGCTTGGCCACATGTGCTACTCAGAATTGCAGTTGTGAGATGGATGGTTATACAAATTAATATAATAAATAATAATAAACAAGTCCCCAGGAATTCAGCACAACTTAGGAAAATGTGTCGCTGAGCAAATAATGGGAGGGAAGATGCATTTAAAATACCCAAGGCTTCTTGTCAAGTCCTTTGTCGTTTGAATCAAACCAAAGAGGGGAAAAAAATTCTCGTCTTAATATAAAAATAAGAAGCAGAAATGAAAATGCTTTTTGTCTATGTTTTGGCCAAATGATAAATTCTGAATACGCAGGGATATTCTAGCTCTTATTTCTATAAGAACATATTCTTATTACATAAGAATATAAGAAAGGCTGAGCGCCAAAGAATTGAGGCCTTTGAACTATGGTGCTGGAGAAGACTCCTGCGAGTCCCTTGGACTGCAAGGTGATCAAACCGGTCAGTCCTAGAGGAGATCAACCCTGACTGCTCTTTAGAAGGCCAGATCCTGAAGTCAAAACTCAAGTACTTTGGCCACCTAATGAGAAGGAAGGACTCAACTGGAGAAGAACCTAATGCTGGGAAAGATTGAGGGCAAGAGAAGAAGGGGACGACAGAGAATGAGGTGGCTGGATGGAGTCACTGAAGCAGTAGGCGTGAGCTTAAACGGACTCCAGAAGATGGTAGAGGACAGGAAGGCCTGGAGGAACGTTGTCCATGGGGTCGCGATGTGTCGGACACGACTTCGCAACTAACAACAAAATAAGAATATTTCTTGCATCAACTCAGAAAGCTCAGACTCCCCAAGGAGCTGCTGCATTTCTTCAGAGGAATTATTGAATCATTCATTGGTACTCCTATAACTGTCTGGTTTGGGACAGCAACTAAACAGGACAGGTACAGACTTCAACAGATAGTTAGGACTGCAGAAAAAACAGATGCAACCACCTGCCTTCCGTTGAGCACCTGTATACTGCACAAGCCAGAAAGAGGGCTGAGAAAATACCTATAGACCCCTCACATCCTGGACATAAAGTGTTTCAACTCCTCCCCTCAGTATGCTGCTATATGGCATTGCATGCCAAAATAAATAGACGTAAAGGAAAAAAAATTCCCTGTGCCATTACTGCTGAACACCTAATTCCCACAGCACTGTCTTATGTCTAAGTATATTTACCCATGTAGTATGGCTGTATTACTATTATCCTTCTCATCTTTCCTACTACATTATCCTATTGGTCTCTTAGGATTATATTACTTTGTTGCTTGTGTATACACTGAGAGCTTCTGCCCCGGTGACAAATTCCTTGTGGGTCTAATCACCCTTGGCCAATAAAGAATATTCTATATTCTATTCTCTTATTTCTCCTGCAGAATTTTCACGTCACTTCATCCAAGTACACACCGCCAAGGGGCCACCTTAATAACATAAAACAAGAACATTTGTATATATCAATAACATGAAGGATTTTTATTCCTAGGCCAGTCGGGGAATACTTTAAAACCCTTCTGTTTTAGAGGAAATCGAATCCTGACTAACCTCTACAATTTATGTCATTTTAAATAAGATATATTTGAATAAGTATATTTTCATGCCCAGAAAGACTGATGTCTTCTTTTATAAGCTCATCCTGTGACACAGTTGAATAGGTAGGTATATTGATTTTTTTTTCCCCCTTTTCTGATGACAATGAAGTGTAAATGGAAAATATCAGACTTGGCAATCGCTTAAACCATGTGAAAATTTCTGAGTGAAGGCTATTAAAGCTACTTTGTGATCTCCCTTGATGACCAAGGCAGGGAAAACATTTCTACATTTCTTCAGCTCCTTTGTGTGACAGCTAAGGAGAATAACATTTTTTCTAATATGCCAGTTTTAGTCTCTGGTTGAGAATAACCTCAGTGCTTTCTTATGTCACTAGCGGAGAGAAGATGAAAGGCTCGGCCTTGTGTAAATGGCTTTGTCTAACCATCAGTCTTTAGCTCTGCGTGGCAGTTCTACTATTGACATTAGCTGGAGCACTGGGGGAAATTGAAAGGAGTTTAATGTGACCTTGGCTTAGTTGTTGAAGTAGAAATGAACTCTACTGAGAACATGGAAAAAAGCGGCAGAGAAAGAGAGAGGCCGGTTTCTCTAAATTCATTTCGTTCTTTAATGAGTTTAACAATACTCTTAGGATTAGCCGGAGGAACAGAAAAAGAGATTTCTTTCATTGCTTTTGTGGTTCTTGTTGTTATTGGGTTTTTTTTTCTTTTTTTGAAGCATCACCACAGATTTAGAATGGTGTGGATTATCAGATTTATTTTGCTTCTTGGGCTCAATGCCCATCAAATGTTGCATCCGGTTTTGGTGGCCACGATATAAAAAAGACGTTGAGGTTCTATAAAGAGTGCAGAGAAGAGCAACAAAAATTATTAGGGAGCTGGAGGCTAAAACATATGAGGAGTGGCTGAAGGAACTGGGTATGACTAGTCTACTGAAGAGAAGGACTGAGGGTGACATGATAGCAGTGTTCCCATATTTGAGAGGCTGCCACAAGGAAGAGGGAGTTAATGTATTCTCCAAAGCATCTGGAGACAGAACAAGAAGCAATGGATAGAAACTAATCAAGGAGAGAACAAACCTAGAAATAAGGAGAAATTTCCAGACAGTGAGAGCAATTAACCAGTGGAACGGCTTGTCTTCAGAAGTTGTGGGTGCTCCATCACTGGAGGTTTTTAAGAAGAGACTGGACAGCCATTAGTCTGAATTGTTTATAAGATCTCCTGCTTGAGGTTGAATTGGAAGTTCTCTAAGGTCCCTTCCTTCTCCATTATTCTATTAAATGCAGACATTGCATCTATATTAGTGGATCACCTAATTGTCTACGCTGAGTTTTGCATTTGTACATTAACTCTCCTCCCCAGTCTCTTGACTGTGACTGGAAAATTACAGAAGCTGGAAAACAGCACTTCTACTGGTCTATAAGATATTGTTGAAATTGCATTCCGCTACCTGCTAGTAATGATATGTTCCTGAAATGTAGTAGATGATAAGTAAGGTAACCAAGAATCTTGGTAACCAATCTAATTTGTTTCTTTTCTTTTATTTCCCCCCCAAAAAATCCTGATATAATCCAAGAGAATGAGAATTGAACAAATATGTTGGTTAGCTAGATAGAGTGAGCAACAGGTCAAATGCCACACTCCCAATCCCTAATCACTACCCACACTGACACCAAACAGCATCAGTTCAATTGGAGCAACACTAAAATCATCGGCCACACTACCACCCGCCACACTCAGGAGTTCATTGAAGCCTGGCACTCCACAAGCAATTCCATCAACAGACACATTGATCTACAACCAGCAATTGAACCCCTCAGAATCCAAATCAACCGAACAGCCATCCGGAGATAGCACCAAACATCAAGTCCATCTCCCCCCCTCAGCAGTTCACCTTCCAATGACCCTGACCTGAGATGATCTCCCCATCACAAGACCCATCACCAGCCTCCCACTGATGAGTCACTCCTGACCCACTAATTCACACCCTCCAAAAACCTTTATCTGAAGGACTTCCCCATCACAAGCCTCTCTCTGATGACTCACACCTGGCCCATCACAAGATCCTCACTTGACACTCCCACACCTGAAGCCCTTAGATAAGTAGAACGCTGACACAGTCATCCACTAAATACTGCTGAAAATGTTACCTAGCCTGGTAACGAAACACTCGGAAGCCAACCCTCAAGCTCGGAGAACGAACCTTCACCCTCATCCTACACCCGAGCTGCAGATATTTGCCACTATTGCAACAGGTCTTTCTCCTTTGTGGGAAATATTCACCGACTCCTATTCTGTGTTTTCCATTCTTTAGTTTAGCCAGTGGACCTACTCTTTGCTTCCATGTCTGCTTACCTTACTAGAAGGACTTTATCAAAGACTGCTTGAAAATCTCGGTAGATCAGGGGTGTCAAACTCAATTTCATTGAGGGACGCATCAGCATTGTGGTTGTCCTCAGGGGGCCAGATGGGTGTGGCCAGGGTGGGTGCGGCCTACTGTGTGGGCGTGCATGGATTGGGTGTGGCCTACTGAGTGGGCATGGCCAGCTCTACATCGTTTGTGTCAAGGGGGCCTGTGGGGGCCTGTGCAGGAGTGGGACAGATCTGAGAGTCTCTGGCAGAAAGGGGTGGGACCAGGGCAAGTGCCAAGGCATGGTCCACTGGAGGAGTCTCCCCAGCATGCACCCAGAGGGCGGGGCCGACGTGGCAGGGGCTGGTTCCTCGTGTTTCCAGACGGCCTTGTGGAGCTAAGACTGAATGCGTTTCAGCATAGATGGCCACCATAAAATTGTACATTGGCTCCCGGCCAGCCTGGGCCAGGGCAAAGGCAGCAGGGGCCGTTCCCTCACTGTTTCCAGGATGGCTTCGCAGGCCACATGAAACCACTTCGCGGGCCGCATCCGGCCCCCGGGCCTTCTGTTTGACATGTCTGCGGTAGATGATGTCTCCTGCTCGCCTTTACCCACATGTTTATTAAGGCCCTCAAAAAAACTCTGGTGGATTAGTTAGACAGGACCTCCCTTACTGAAGGCATGGTTGATATCCTTGAACCAGCCTTTGTCTTCAAATATTTGGTAATTTTAATAGACGTTTCCACTATCTTCCCTGGAAGAGATGTTCAGTTGGTAGACCTCTAATTTTCTCTATTTCCCCATGAGCCTTTCTTCACGATTGGAATCAGGCTGGCTACCTTCCAGTCCTCAAATACAGAGGCAGAATAGAGAGACAGGTTGCATATTTCAGTCCAGAGGACCACAATATCAGCTTTAAGTTCCTTAATAACTCTTGGGCAGATGCCATCGAGATGTTCAATTTGTCAGTAATCCTAGCACTTTTTCTCTTGCACTATTCTATGGCTCACTTCATTTGTAATTTGTTCCCTTCTTGAGAACAGAAGCTCAGGTTCATGGATCTGCCCCAATTTTTCTCCTGTGAAAGTGGAGACAAATCATATTTCATTTTGTTCGGCGATTTCTTTTCCCTTGACTCCTTCTTCACCTAAGGGACCAACGGCTTCCCTACCTGGCATCCTACTTCTAAAATATTTGAGAAATTAACATGTATTTATTTATTTGGTCAATGGCCAGCAGCAGAAAATAATAAAGAGAGAGATAAAAGACAGGAAATACAATCAGGATCAACAAAGAGAAGTAGGTGCAGTTATATGTTGGCAACTGTAAAATAAATCAAATATGGTATGTTCTAAACACCTTATTACATCAATGCCATGTTTATTTATCTAACAGTAATAAGACTGATATAATAAAACTATACATTAAAATATCTGTCCTCTAAAAATATTAGTAAATAACTGAGGAAAATGTTGATTAAAAATAGGGATCTTTAGTTCTTTTACCCAGGAGTCCCCAACTCCTGGACCGTGGCCCATTACTGGGCTGTGGCCTGTTCAGAACCGGGCAATGCGGGGGGCGCATGATCATACACACCCAGCTCCACTTGCATGAGTGACTCCCTTTGTCATGGTGCAGTGGTTAGAATGCATATGAGTTTCATATGTCGGAACCATAACAATTGCAGGCTAATTCTGCCGACTGCCAGCAGTTCGATTCTCACCGGCTTAAAAAGTTGACTCAGCCTTCCATCCTTCCAAGGTCAGTCAAATGAGGAGCCAGATTGTTGGGCGGGCAATATGCTGATTCTGTAAACCGCTTAGAGAGGGTTGTAAAGCACTGCAAAGCGGTATATAAGTCTAAGTGCTATTGCTATTGTGAGAGTGGCAGGCGTGCGTGCCCGCTGCTTGCACAAATGGAGCTGTGTGTGCATCTGCCACTCTCACGGAACCCTCTCCTCTTCTCTCCCCCATCGGTCCGCCCAGTTGGAAAAGTTGGGGATCAGTGCTTTAACCATTCCCCCCCCCCTATTATCATTACAGCAGCACAATATTTTGCTACTGCCTGAGTGGTGGCTGGATTTGAGCCCTGAAGAAGATGGATCGCAAGAAATGATCTGATCTCCCTAGAAATCTCTCTAATAAAGGGAGAATGTACATTGATCTGATGTCTGTTAGAACTTGCAGTGCAATAAGTTATGTGAGATGCCTTCAACTTTCCCATTGCCACATGTACATCTTCACTCAGCTATTGGAGTTTTATCATACCTGCCCTGCAAGAATGCTGAGGCGAGGATATCTAAAGTATTTGAAGAATGTTTTATTATTGCTCTTCCCAGTTTGGGTGATAACCTTCTCAAGTCCCCTTTTGGCCTCTCTTCATATCTCTTTGCAATTTCTTTTGCCAGTGTTTGTACTCCTTTTGGTTTCCTTGCTTAGGACAGGACTTCCAATGTCTAAATGACACTTACTTTGGCTCAACAGCGTCCTTTACAATGCTAATCAACCATACTGGCTTCTTTTGGGGCTTTTCATGTATTTGATAAAATCAAGTTCCAAGATGTGGACTATGTGTCTTTCCGGAATAAATACTCAAGAGTTATAATAGTTGCAATAACTTTCATTTAAGAGAGCCGGTTTTATGTAGTTAGGACAGCAACCTAAAAACTGGGAGACCATGAGCTCTAGTTCCATCTACGGTACAAAGCAGGCTGGGTGACCTTGGGCTAGTTCAGGGGTCGGCAACCTTAAACACTCAAAGAGCCACTTGGACCCGTTTCCCACAGAAAAGAAAACACTGGGAGCCGCAAAACTCTCTCTCGCACGTGTGCACCAAAGGGGGGGGCTTGATTGAAGAGTTTAATTAAAAAGAAATAGAGACTGCTGTGCATGAGTTCTCTCTCTCTCTCTCTCTCTCTCTCTCTCTCCCTCTTTCTCTCTCTCCCTATCTCTCTCTCCCCCCCCTCTCTCTCTCCCTCTCTTCGATCTTCTGCTCACCTGGCAAGCTGGCTTCATGCTGTTCTCCGACAAGCTGACATACATTCTTATTGGGCTGGCTCTCTCCTGCCCTTGGTCTGCCAGTCCTCTTCCCCCACTCAGTGTGAATGTGTGTGTGTGTGTGTGTGTGTGTGTGAGAGAGAGAGAGAGAGAGAGAGAGAGCTGCTGCTTTCTGCTGCTTCCTGCTTCCTGCGGAGACGCAGCAAAGGCAGGGCCACTCTCTTTTTTATACGCACAGAGAGAGAGAGAGAGAGAGAGAGAGAGAGAGAGCGAGAGAGAGAGAAAGAGAGAGAGAGAGAGAGAGAGAGAGAGAGAAGGGAAGTGCAAGTGCCTCTCTCTGTCTCTCTCTCTCTCTCTCTCTGCAAATGGCGGAGGAGGACTGGGAGCCGCAGGAGAAGGATCAAAGAGCCACATGCGGCTCCGGAGCCGCGGGTTGCCGACCCATGGGCCAGTTACTCTCCCTCAGCCCTAGGAAGCAAGCAATGGCAAAGCACTTGTGAAAAACCTTGTCAAGGAAGCTGCAGGATTTGTCCAGGTCTTCTCCAAGAATCAGTCACAATTGAATGGAAGAAAAAAAAAACTTTTCATTTATTTATGTCAACTAAAGCTTGGGTGGGGTGGGATCTCTATGGTTGTTTTTCTCCACAGTGGCTAGTGCTGAGTTTGAGAAACTGCCCTTAAATAACTCCCTATTGGGTCTCATCCTGTAATTTTCTCCCCATTTCCCCAGAAAAAAATAATAATTAAAAAAAATTAGACTACTCATTTCAGGCCCTGGACCGCTGGATTCCCAACCCACAAGTGATTTCCCTGTTTGTCATGTTAAATCCCAACCAGTTTGCATCGGCTTCAGTCATTTCCCCAAATTTGCTGCAAGCTCTGAATTACATATACGTTTACAAGGTTTGTTCGTGTTTCTTGAAATATTTGTCTTCCCTTTCAAACAAAGAAAAAGCTCTTTGTGAGCCCTTTAGAGAATTTTCTCTATTTTTTTTTCCTTCTAATAATTAATCTCTACCACATCTGTCAGAGAGTGAGATTCCACACTAGATACTTTGTGCATCATGATGTGATGAAATTAATTACGTTGCTTTTAATTCTCCATGTATAGTATGTATCTATTCAATATTAGCCTTTTTACCCTCTAGTAACTTTGGGGAGGTGTGTGAGAAGTGGGGGCAGTAGTGTTACTTGAAAATGTATCCCAGATTCCAGCACTATCTCCCCTTTGCAAATCCTTTGCACTGCAGTCCAGCAATTTGTCATGGTTCCGACAGACAGACATGAATAAAGCAGAACTTCGAGGCTTGAAAATTCCTCAAAGAACATGCTTATTAGTTACAAAGTATCAGAACGGTCAAGAGTGAAACCAAGTCTGGATACATACGTAACAATTCCCCAATACAAAGTTAAAAATCCCACCCATAAAACTATGCAAGCAACTACGTTCCCCAATGCAATGATTTGGCGGGCTTTTTTCACAATGCCCAGCCTGCAGTCTCAGGAACAGCCGATGACCTTGGTTCCCATGGGACAAAAGATTATTATGACTAGCGAAGCACCTGGGCAACCCCCCTCCCTTCGTTCTATGCGGCAACCCAGAATGAGCAGGAAAATGGCTGTAGTCATGCTCAGTCGCAACGTTGACACAATTATTTAGCACAATAACTATCTTAACATGAAGTGCTATTTTCAAAATATGCATTTGCTTGGGGGTGGCATGAAGATCTCTCTCTCTCTCTCTCTCTCTCTCTCTCTCTCTCTCTCTCTCTCTCTCATGCACGCATGCACAGAGAGAGAGAGAGAGAGAGAGAGAGAGAGAGAGAGAGAGAGAGAGAGAGAGAGAGAGAGAGAGAGAGAGAGAGTAAATTACAATTGCCATATTGTGCATAAAGTTCCATATGACCAGGATTCAAGGCATAAGGTTTGGTGCCCATGGGACAATTGAGCTATTCTGGATTCTTCTCAATTCAGTATTTAGAAATGGGGTCTCTGGGTCCATCCTGGATTTCATCCAGATGTGCTGGGACTGGAAGTCCCAAAATTCCTGTGCTGTTCTGTAGTTGCTGGGGAAATTATTGTTCAACAAGAAACCAGGCTGCTATCCCCTTTCCACTGAGATGCGATGACTGCTAAGATTTATGTGCAACTGACTAAAGAAGAAAAGCAAAGCAAAATACCTGAACTCTTTTATGATTCTAGTTAGCCAAAATCGAACAATGGACACACCAGCCTCCAGGATATGAAGTTCAGCTAATAAATAAAACCCAGGATGTTGTGGTTTTTTTTCTAGTGATAATAATTTCTGTCATAACATCTTGCATATTTTAAGGATACCCAGAAGAGACGCAAGGTGTTCCATTATTACCACATTGACTTGAGTTTGTTTTCTCTGTATTCCAAAGGTGCTTTTGCAAAAGACAACTGGACTTTATTTGCTTCTTCTTTCGCTTCTCATCTAAGAAGCTTCTTCAGTTCTAACCGATTGGTGGGGAACCAGTCAATTAGAACTGAAGAAGCTTCTTAGATGAGAAACAAAATGTCTTCAAGGAAAAACAAAGAAAGTCCACTTTACATCAAAGGGGGCTGTGTGGAGAGAGTTTCCTCCTTTAAATTCCTGGGAGTCTACCTCTGTGAAGATCTTACCTGGAAAATCAACACAGCCCAGGTGGCCAGAAAGGCCCAACAGAGACTCCACTTCCTCAGGGTCTTGCGGAAGAACAGGGTAGAACAACGACTCATGACCTTCTTTTACCGGTCTACTACAGAAAGCATCCTCTCACACTGTATCGTGGTTTGGTATGCTGGCTTGACAGCCGCGGATAGGAAGGTATTACAGAGGGTGATGAACACAGCACAAAACATCGTGGGCTGTCCCCTGACACCACTGGATGACATCGCCAGGGCCCGTTGCCTTGGAAGAGTGAGGAAAATTCTCAGGGATGACTCACACCCTGGTTGGTACCTCTTTACTCTCCTACCATCGGGTAGGAGATATAGAAGGATAGCCAGCCATCCCAACAGGCTGAAGAACAGTTTCTATCCATGGGCTGTCAGGCTCTTGAACGGGAAATAACTTTATGTATGATAGACTCGTGAGGCCGGTGCATTCTGCAATTCGTTCACATGTTGTAATAAGTTGGTGGGTTTGTTGTCACTGTGAGTTGTGGGGGGGGGGCATGGAGGGAGGCTCAGCCAATCTCATTGTATACCTGTTGTACTTTGATAATAAAAGGTTCATTCATTCATTCATTCATTCATTTGAAAAAGCACCTTTGGGACAACCATGGCCTGGATGACTGAGAATCCCCATAGACATTTTTCTTCGTGTCTTTCTTTCGTTTTTCCCTGTTTTTGTTGTTACTGCCTCACCGTCTTCCTTTGCTCTGTCTCCATTCTTCAATTCATATTGGTCCATGCATTCTGCATGTGTATGGTCTTCTCTCCCTGATAATGGTAGAATCCCCTCAAGACTTTGCTAACTATTCTTCTAGCAACTGATAAATCACTGATGATTTTAGAGACCATTTCCCTTGGTCCTCCATTCAGGAAATCCACTTTGCTTCCACTGCAGCTCAACTCCAGGGGTGGGTTAAGAATGCTACAGACAAAAGTCATTTTGGAATTATTTCTATTATTTCTGGAATGTAAATGCTCTCTCAGTGTCATTTGTGAATGTACAGCATATAGTTCTGCACTCAGATCCAGGTCACTTTGGCTAACTTGAAACTCTCAGCTAAGTGAGGCTGTTTCCCCTTGAAAGGTACATATAGTTCAACTTGGCTTCACAGAACCTCTTGTGTGTGTGTTTTCTCCCTGCCAGTAAATGCTTGCTCTATTATATATTATTAGATTTGAGAATAAACTTGTGTGAAATTTTCCATCACGCTATCTTGGCTGTCTCTGGAAGAGCATTAAGGTGAGAGATTTCAAATAGTCTAATGTGACTGTCCTTGAAAGAAATTACTCTGGCAATACCAAGGAGAGAAACTTTCATCTTCAAAGCTCGACTGCAGAAGATGGAAGCATTCTTACTATTTATTTATTAAATTCTTCTTTAACGTCATACCTACTTCTATATCACTCAAGGCACTCTGTGGCAATAAAAAGTGTAATGTATCAGAATAAAATCGATTAATATCAAGGGAAAAATTAACATCATGAAAACATCATTGCGACTGAACTGGAATCTTAGAGAGGACTGTAAGCTGCTAAGAAACACTGAATTACAGCAGGATATAAATCCAATCCATTGACTAACTAATAACAGAATAAAATTGTTCCACAATGTAACATTAGTAGAGATCCCATCTCTACTGCTAACATGGCTAAATATCACTTTTTGTGTGTGTTCTGTTGGAAGAAAAATCAGGTCCAGTTCCAAGCTGGGAGAAAGATGTTGGAAATAAAATGGAGGCTGACTGCTTAGGAAAGAAGATCTCTGCTTATTGATGAGCGGGACCAACAACAGCATGCGGTTCTGGGACAGCTGACAAAATGGAGTTGAGAGTAGGTGGGTTTTTATACATTCTTTGGGGATTTGTGTTTGAGATGCCTGTTCATTGTGAAATGTACTTTGACCTGTGCTGGAGTGTGCCCTTTTAGTATTCTAATTATTGTTGCCTGACTCCCTTTGTGGCTGGAAGGTCCTGTCCTGTCCTTGGAGCTGGGTAAGGAATGTAGATTTTAGAAGTCTTTGTTTTTCTAATCCCATCAGCTTCAACCTTCTGTGGGAGCTGTGGCTGAAGGTGTTTTATTTATGAATAGGGTGGCCCAGTCTTTCTGAATGGATTACAAAATCTCCATTCCTAAAGATTAGCCTCTTCGGGCTTCTGCTTGAGGCTGTTTTTTTTCTATAGCAGGAAGACTGGGGCTGCATTCTGCCTTTAAGAAAACGTCTTTCCTCTTCTCATTAAGAGAAATATAATATTCTGCCTCATTTAATATCCCCCAAAATATTTCATTCTCCGGGGGGGGGGGGTGTTACCACAATTCCAATTAAATTTTCTTCATTGGCCCTTAGTTCTTCTTCCTCCTTGACACTGGCATAGCTTCTCTCTCTCTTCCTCTGTCTAATTTTGCTCTAGTTCAAGGAATTTAAAAAAACTCAAATGTTTTGAATTGGCAGTGGAACAGAACTATCCTAGATCTCTTCTTTGAAGTAGCAAATATGTCTATAATTTTCGGCACTCTACAGTTTGCAAAGTACTTTTAGAAGACTACCATATCTCTGAGTTCATCTAGCCTCTCTATAAAGCCATTGAAAAACCCATGCACTTATCATGTTAAAAATGCTTCATTAAAGTTTCAGCGCAGGTGTCCTTGTTCAGGTAAGGTAATGGTGTCGTCTGAATACTTTTATTCAAGACTATAATGTGAAATTCTAAGTATGATAAAAACGTTGGAGGGGAGCAAGAGAATAAGAATGACCTTGGCCTAAGAGTGGGACTTCTGGTAGGCTGTGGTTGAGCTCCACTTTGAGGAATTTGGTAATACTGCATCTTCTCTGATCCACACAAGCTCCACTATAAAAGCTCCAGAAAGTGGCTATGTCAGGGCTATCAGATAGAGCCTGTAGAGATCCTTAAGACCACTAGATGTCACCAAAGAGGTACAAAAACTCTAATACTCTGCTGCCCTCTAACGTTTGCATGGACTTTTCCTAATGAATATAAGTAGGTACCATGTTTCCCCAAAAGTAAGGCCTACACCAACAATAAGCCCTAGCTTGATTTTGGGGAGTGGGCCTAATATAAGCCCTACCCCAAAATAAGCCCTAGTTTGGGGGTGAGGCACACACCTAAAAATCAAGCTAGGGCGGGGGTGGGGGTGTGGAACTGCCCCACCTGCCCTCCACCCACTTACCTTGCAGCCAGGCCTCTCCTTGCTGGCCCACTTCTTCTTCTGAGGCCTCTTCTGCAGCCAGGCCTGCAGTTCTCAGTCACAGGGCTTTCCAGAAGGCCTATGCAGCCAAGAACCGAGCTATGAATTCAATCTATAGCTCGGTTCTGCAAGACCTCAGCAGCTGAGCACCAAGCTATGAATTCAGTACTCAGCTGCTTAGGCCTTCTGGAAAGGCCTGACTGCAAAATACAGGCCCGAATGCAGCTGCAGAACTTTGGCCCCAGAAGAAGTGGACTGGCTGGGTGGGGCTGTCGGTGCCAGAGGTGAGGTAAGGCCTACCCTGAAAATAAGACCTGGTGCCTCTTTTGGAGGAAAAAAAAATAAGACCCAGTCTATTTTCAGGGAAACACGGTATAAGAGGGTGACATGAAGAATGTTTATTTAATATCTTTCTCTCGGTATTGTTATTAGGACAATGTTCTACCACTGGCCAGTAGAAAAGAAGAGAAGCATAGTTATGATGCTCAATAATTAGACCTTCCTCATTTTTTTAGAAAGTTGAAACTTAGTCATTGCAGTTGCAAAACTCTTTTTCTTGAAATGATTTAATTGCCAGTGCTTAAATTAGCAGTTTGCTGTTATTTGTGCACCACCTGCAGCTCTTCAAGATTAAGGTGGTCAGTCAATCAATCAATAAACAAATTTCTGTGTAAAGTCTTAATTATCTTTTACTATGCAGATAGAGCCCTCGTGTGATTGGATGAGTATTAGCAGTTTTGGCAACCACAAAAAAGCTGCTATATAAAGTTCTCGATTGTGTTCTGCCTTTTGATGACATATCTCCAAATGAATCATTGTCATTTAAAAATAGCAAATTGAGTAAAATAATTACATATTAAAATGGAACACAATTATAATAAAATTCAGAAGAGAATCTTGAATTTGGATTTAAAATAACTCTCATTGCCTCTTAGGTAAAATTCTTACATAGAGTGGGGGGAAATGTTTTTACAGCTTACTTAAGAAACCCAAGAAACCCAATTTAACTTTTATTTTATTTTATTTTATTATTATTTTTTATTTTTTATTTTTATTTTATTATTTTATTTTATTATTGCAATAGCACTTAGCAATAGCACTTAGACTTATATGCCACTTCACAGTGCTTTACAGCCCTCTCTAAGTGGTTTACAGAGTCAGCTTATTGCCCCCAACAATCTGGGTCCTCATTTTACCGACCTCAGAAGGATGGAAGTCTGAGTCAACCTTGAGCTGGTCAGGATCGAACTTCTGGCAGTTGGCAGGATTAGCCTGTAATACTGCATTCTAATCACTGCACCACCAGGGCTCTATGTTTATGTTATGTTATGTTATGTTATGTTATGTTATGTTATATTATGTTATGTTGTTGTGTTGTATTGTTATTGTTGTATTGTTATTGTTGTATGTTATTGTTTTCTTTTATTTATACAATTTATCTATCAAGCCCCTCACAATCAATGACTCCAGGTGGTTTACAATTACAAAACTATTAAAAACAATTTAAAAACATTTAAAACCTATCACTTTATCAGGTGAAAATTTCATCAACTGAAATGCATACACTCAATCTGTGTAAGTTGCATACTGAAACAGGTCTGAGGGCTCTTTGGTGCTCTCTGAGCTTGGCTGTTGTCTTGCGGATGTTTCATGACCCAAACTAAGTGACCTCATGAGCGCTAGTAAAGAAAGGTTGATGTTACCTAGTTTGGGTAATGAAACGTCTGCAAGAAAACAACCAAGCTCAGAGAGCACCAAGGACCCCTCATTTCAGCCCTGAGCTGGTTATCTGGAAGACATGGCTGCTTCAATACATCATGGAAAGAGTTTTGCCAACACCAATGTTGCTACCATATTTCCCCGAAAACAAGACCGCTCTTATATTATTATTTTTTTTGCCTCCAAAAGAGGCACCAGGTCTTATTTTTGGGGGATGTCTTACCTGCTAACTTTAGGACTGCCACAGCCGGGCTTCCCACGCCCCGACACCTGTTGCGCTGCTGCCCAAGTTCTTCTGCGGCCGCTTTTGGCCGCATGCCACATGGTGCATCGCGCCACTGCCACCACTCACAGCAAGAGGCTGTATGCCTCGTCGTGCCCATCTTCAGCAGCGGCGTGATCAGCGTGATGAGCCTTGTGGCCTCCTGCCATGAGCGGCGGCAGCAGTGCGATCGGCACGACAAGGCACATGGCCTCCTCACATGTGGCTGCAAGCGGCAGCAGAAGAACTCAGGCAGTGACGCAATGACAGGTGTCAGGGTGTAGGAGACCTGGCTGCAGTGTTCCTAAGCTAAGCGGGTGCTGGGTGCTCCACCCTCACCCCCGCCCTCGCTTGGTTTTTACATGTGCACTTCGCCCCAAAACAAGGGAGCAAGGGTAGGGTTTACATTAGGCGCACACATAAAAATCAAGCTCGGGGTTATTTTCAGGGTAGGGCTTATATTAGGCGCACACGTGAAAATCAAGCTAGGGCTTAATTTTGGGGTAGGCCTTACGTTTGGAGAAACACAGTAGTGTCACTCTGAATGCTTTTCACAGCTAACAGCATGCAAAGGCATTGCATATGGGAAGCTGTTATAAAGATCAATAGTTATGAGTATTTGTTTTTTATTTATTTATTGCATTGTGAATTTTTAAGCCTCCACTCAGATGACCACAGCTTTAAAGGAAGACTTCACTTCTAGTTCATTGATATGGCGAGGTCCCATATGATTCTACATTAGGATCAACTCTGGACCTTTTTTTAAAAAAAAAAAATTAACTTGGATCCTAGAAAATCTCTGAAGGTGGATTTCTACCTTCCGACCTCAGAGGTGAGATGCTTTCTGAAAGAAACCTCTCTCTTCTCCATAGTATACAGCTTATTTATATATAAAAAAATAACCTACATTTTAAAAAAAAAATATCTAGAATTCAAAGCTATGCAAAATAAAATTAATTAAATGGAAAACTAATTGGGGCACGTTGCCTTTTTTATTTAAAATGAACTATATTTTAGAGGTTTATTTGTTAGACAGAAGCCCCTGGGCACAGGTGACCTATAAAAAGAAATAATGAAGAGTGTTGGGAACTATTTGTTCTGTTTCTTTGCACACTGGGAGAAAATACAGTCAGAAGAATCCTGCATGAAGGAGGAGAAGGACATAAAGGAGGTTAAAAAAAAATAAAAATCCAAATCTCTTTAACAAAGAATGTTTGTTGCATTGTTGTTGCTATTGTTATTATTTTCCCTGTACACAATTTCCATATAGATGTACATAACCAACAATTTCAGATTTTTCTTTAGTACTTTTCTGATTGGGTTCCTTGAGGATATCATGCTAAGCTTCTTTTTTGAGGTTTATCTTCCTTCCTTCCTTCCTTCCTTCCTTCCTTCCTTCCTTCCTTCCTTCCTTCCTTCCTTCCGTCTTTCTCTTTCTTTCTTTCTTTCTTTCTTTCTTTCTTTCTTTCTTTCTTTCTTTCTTTCTTTCTTTTTCTTTCTTTTTTCTTTTTTTCTTTCTTTCTTTCTTTTTCTTTTTCTTTCTTTCTTTCTTTCTTTCTTTCTTTCTTTCTTTCTTTCTTTCTTTCTTTCTTTCTTTCTTTCTTTCTTTCTTTCTTGTCTCAGAAAAGCTTGTATTTGTTTTCCTTAGCCAAATTCCCACAGCAAATCTTCTGTATTCAGAGAGAACCACCAAGTTCTACATTTTCTTAGGAATTCAGCTTAAATTTTGCTCTTTGAGTCATTACCAGTATGAAGACACCCATCGCCCTCCTTTAAATAAAACAACCTGTTTTTGAGGTAAAAATCCATTGTGACATTTTTGACAGCTAATGATTAGAAGACTTTTTCTTGCATTTTTACAAGCAAATGAGAATATTTAACCAGATAAGGAAACATGCAGAAAAGAAATGTGCTATTGTTTCTGAGTGTTAAAGTAGCTGTCAGCATTGAAATGATCCCAAGCGGAGAAGGTCCAGTGAAGGGATTTTTAAAAACTGGACAATGAATCAGCTAATAGGTGCACCAACTCACTACGAAGGCATGGATTACCAGAATGGCATAGAAATAAGCATATGGAGATCACGGTGTGGATTGTAGCCGTTGATTCTCCTGGCATTCACAAAACTGCCTTGCCTCTTTGCCATCTGATTGGCAACTAACTCCACCCTGGGCTTCCTTGAACTCTGAGTAACCTTGTTGTCTAGCCTAGTAATTCATTTCCAGACAGACTTAACCATTTATATTCTCCAGGATGAGAAACACTCCCTGCAGCTGTTCCTTGGAGTGGTATGATTTGAGAATTGCTGTTGCTCTGAGTTTGCAGATCTGAGTTTCATTGTTTAGCTTATTTTAGCATTTGATGGTGACTGGGAATGTACCTTGCTTAAAACAGCATGCAAAGGCATTGCATATGGGAAGCTGTTGTAAAGATCAATAGTTATGAGTCTTCGTTTTTTAATTTATTTTTTGCATTATGAATTTTTAAGCCTCCACTCAGATGACCACAGCTTTAAAGGAAGACTTCACCTCTAGTTCCTTGATATGGTGAGGTCCCATATGATTCTACACTAGGATCAACTTTGGACCTTATTATTATTATTTTTTTTAAATTAACTCTGATCCTAGAAAATCTCTGAAGGTGGATTTCTACCTTCCTACTTCAGAGGTGAAATGCTTTCTGAAAGAAACCTCTCTCTCTTCTCCATAGTATACAGCTTATTTATATATAAAAGAATAACCTACAACAGAGATACAAAAGCAAAACATATTAAGGAAGTTACATGTTCCATTAGAAAAAAGAACCCACACCACTTTAGTCAGCCTTTGTCTTTTAAGATTTCATGAGATATATTCTAGTCAGTAGACTGGCTGCTTTGTTTTCTTCTTCACTGCCAGAATTATGCCTTCTCTACTGTTTCATCTGTAGTAATCAATTTGTTCCAGTGAAAGATGCAATCATTATTTTCAAGAACTGGGTCAGGACTGTCTTGGTAATAAGGAGTTGTTCTGAATTGATTTATTGGTACTGAATACTCAATTGGCGTGGAGAATGGGGTTTGCAACTTGACCGTGTCTGCAAATAAGTCAGGGCAACTATTTTGTCTTCTGCCTCCTTTCTACTTACTTTCGTACACCGTGTAAGTGCTAAAATACCATTTTTTTACAACGATGTGTTTGATGGTTATTGAAGGCAATTATGCAGTCTTGAATTAAGGTGATTCATTTCAGGGTGTCCTATAAAACACAGCCTTCTCCTTTCCCAAACTTACAGTGGTCAGAAAGTGACCACAAAACTGTGGCCATCCATCCAAGCCCCCCCCCCATCCTGAAGTTATGAGATGCCAACTGTAAACTCAGTGTCTGACGAAGAAAGAAGAAAATTAAAAATGGAAAATTAGGCCATGAATGATATCCATGATCCATGAATTGGATACTGGTTTCTGTTGTTTTCAAAGCAGCCCCAAGGATACAAACAAAAGCCATAATTTCTCCTTCTCTCTCTCTCTCTCGATAACTCTTTATCTCTTTCTTCTTCTGTTTATGTATCAGACAAAATCCCACTTTATTTATTGATGTACTTATTTGTTACTTCTCTTTTTATACACTCCCATACTGTATTAACTCAAGGCAGTTTACCAAAATCCAGAAGGAATACAAATAAAACAAGAATAAAACGATGCCTCCTCCAAACCTTGATCGCCTCCAAGACTTTAGAATAAAAACATCTAACATAAATTCAGGCTGAAACCTCAGGAAACTGAAACAGAAAAAATGATGTGTTTCATTGGCTGGTTATTGTTAGTATAACCTAGTATATTGTTAGTATATTGTTAGTATAAAGCAGCCATTATGAATACATGACTCAAAGACTGAACTAGGAGTAGAGACATTACACATTACAAGATCTCAACTATTCTTCCTTTGAGGGGACTGGGCTAAATCCCCATTTTTAGTAGCCCTCTTCCTCTGAAATCAGTCTTCATAGCCTCACTGAGGTAGGTCGTAAGTCTTGCCCTTTCATAACGGAGTCAGAATGTCCTCCCTTTTAACTGTGAGCACAATCCACAATGGCAAAACAGAACTTTCTCTTCTGTTGGCATCAACAGAGGCTAAAACTTACTCTGGTGACACCTATGGTAGCCTGGGCACATAAGCTACACCGGAGAAGGAATATAATCCAGCATCAAGTAGCAATTTAGAGCAAACCAGATTGGATTGAATAAGATCACAATGTCATTTGGAAAAGCTCAGTGATGCAGAGGCTATGCTCCAATTTCTCCACAGCTGACATGTTGGCAGTCATGATTTTTCATTGGAGCATCTGGGTGAAACATCTGCATCTAAAAGAGTCTAGAAATGTGCCTTCTCTACTGTGAAGTGAATAACCAAGAAGAAAAGGAAGATATGAAAAGGTAAGGCAGATATTACAGAGTTGCTTGATGGTGAAGCTACTGAAACGTAGCTTCAAATCACTTTTGCCTGAATATTCCTCTTATCAGACATGTTAACAGAATAATAGAATGATGGAATAACAACAGAATCACAGAATAACAGGGTTGGAAGGGACCTTGGAGGTCTTCTAGTCCAGGGCTTTTCAACCTTTTTACCGATTGTACCACTTTTAGTATATGGCATATTCGAGTACCACCTAGCAAGGTGTCAAAAACTGGTGACAAAAAAAAACCTGTTCAAAGTTGCAATTGCACTGAAATGACTTAGACCATTTTCACACTTATGACCATTGCAGCAACAGGGTCATGTGATTTATATTTGGATGCTTGGCAACTGATTCATATTTATGATGGTCACAGTGTCCCAGGGTCATGTGATCCCCTTCTGCAACCTTTTGACAAGCAAAGTCAATGGCAGAGCTGCTGGTGGCCAAGTGCTAAGGCGGGACTTCCTTCCCTGCCTCCCTTCCCTGCCTCCCTTTTTCTCATTCCCATCTCCTGAAGGAAGAATTTGAAAAAAAACCCCATATTTTCCCTCTTCCATAGATTGATCAAACAAGGAAAGGCCTCCAGAGACAGAAAAGACAAGCTGCTGAGTGAACTAACTTAAAAAGGCACTTCCCCTTTAAGAATTAGCTACTGGCTAGAAAGGAAAGTAAGGAGCCGGCAGCCGGCACTTAAGGAAGAAAAAAAAAATGTAAGTACTGGCTGCCGGCTAAGGCAGCCTCCCCAAATGGCTCCATTCATAAGTAAAATCTGCAGCTCCAGAGGACTCTCTCACTGTGAGTCTTTGCCTGGCTCTTTCCCTTCCCCACTACACTTGGCTAGGCAGGGCTGCGTACCACCTGCCACTCATTAATGTACCACAAGTGGTAGGCGTACCACAGGTTGAAAAGCCCTGTTCTAGTCCAACCCCTTGCTCACGTAGGAAAATCTATTACCCTTTCAGACAAATGATTGTTTAACCTCCAGTCTTGGAGCACCTACAGCTTCTGGAGGCAAGCCGGATGTTTAACAAACGAAACAATTTATACCATCCTTGTGGTGTTTCTCTGTGTTCAACTTCAGTGCAGATAAAGGGCACCTACACAGCATGAGAGTCATCTACTGTAGAGGGAATTGACTGGCGACTCTTAAATCATCTTGCAACAGAGGAAATACACCAAAGGCAGAACCGGGGAAAAGCCAAAGAAATCCAATAAAAAGTTTTGCCCAACAATCACAACACCAGAAAAAAAAAAAATGCTGATAAAACATAACCACACTTCCACATTCATGAGGGTGAAATATTACAATTCTGATGTCTATTCTTTCCCTGGAAAGTTAGCTGCTTTTGGAGTGTATTAATGAATAATAAAACTGACTTGGTATTTCCACTGCAGTCAACTTTGCTGTCATGCTATTAATGATTCATAATGACTGTCGGCTTAATAGTTTTATGCCAGATAAAAGCAATCCGACATCAGAAAGTAGCCAGCATCTTTTCCATGCGACTGCTCTCCAGATATTTCCAGCAATATTGCTAAACACAATCACTAAACATAAAAATGCAGAACAGGAGAGTTACAATGGGAAAATGGTTTTAAATCATTCAACAACACAGCTCAAGGCATGTGAAATACTTCATTGCATTACCTCTGGTGAAGCGGAGAAAGGCTGGGGGGGGGAGAGGGGGCGAAGGGGGGTGGATGACCTGAAGATGGTCTAGTTTTATTTTGTTTTGTTTTGTTTTGTTTTCCCATTCAAAGGTCTAAAACAATAAGAATGGAGGAAGGTCTAACCAGTTTAAAATGGGAGCAAATTTATACTGAGATCCCTTCAGAGCAATATTTAACCCACAACCATGGGGGGGGGGAGGTGGGCAAAAAGCTCTCTGATTTTTCAAAATACAGCAAGAGTTTATCAGCTCTATTTGTGATTTTGTTAGCTTTCTTTGAAGCAAGTTTTTGTAACGACTAAGGTATCCTTTCAATGACTATAAACAGTTCTAAAAATTCACCCCAAAGACTGGGGGGGTGGGGTGGGAAAGCAGAATTGTTATGCTGGCACTTATTAATAGAACAATAGCTCTTGCAAACATCAGATGTGAATCTTGCAAACGGAATTCAATATAAGGTTGCCTTTTAAATGCCACTTTGTGGCAGGTTTTCACATGCTTAAAGCACCACAGGAGATTAACCTCTCTTCAAATATTAAATCAAAACCTGTTTTTAAATCAGTTTTTTTTTTATGGGAACACAAATACACACACACACACACACGTTTTCCATACATGGGATAGTTTCAAACTGGAGAAGAAAAGCCTACATCCCCAGTTGGCATATTGTCTGCATCCACAATGAAGAAAGTTTATGACGGTGAGGAACATCTACTCTGGATAGAAACCTAACATTTGTTAACCTCACTCTCCCCCAAGTTTTGTTTCTGTCTTTGGTCTGGGGTCTTCCCTGGGCTGTCTCCAACCCCCACAGTTGCCAACGTTGGTATCAGCCAGGCATTCTGCCTGATTAGACTTGTTACATTTTAGGAAATGATTTAAAAAACGGGGAGCTGGCCTGTTAAAAATAAAATCTCACCCTTCAGCAGTTTTATTTATAAATGTGTTTGTTTTCAAGATGTTACCGGACATGAAATGCCTCACAGCCATTCTGAAAATGGTGCAGCTGAGTTTGCTTGGTGGCGTAACCCATCTGTAGGCATCCCAAGTTGATGGCAGGATTTGTGAGAGATCGTGCCCACGGAGGGAGAGCTGGGCTGACGGACTACAATGAAGTGGCAGTTTTCCAGGAAGGAAGGAAAACATTCCAGAAAGGGGAGGGAGACAAAAGGTAGCCCAGTCCACAACTAGATAGGAGACTGAGGAACAGAATTAGGATAGCCACTCCCTTCTGCCAAAGATGCTTTTACAAGAGGCAACTGGACTTCCTTGTTTTTCTTTGAAGACGTTTCGCTTCTCATCCAAGAAGCTTCTTCAGCTCTGACTGGATGGTGGGGAATGGAAGGATTTATACTCCTTGCAGACAGCTGGTCGTTTGCATTCTTTTAGAGAGCCGTTGATGCCACCTGGAGGTTTATCTGTGTCGTCAAGGTCACCTGAGTAGCGCAAATGGGTGTGGACCCTTCTTGGAACTGCTGAAAGGACTGTGTTGTATGGAGATAGATAACGTTGTATCCCTCTCCCTCTGTTGAGAGAAGAATGTTCAGTTTTTATCTAGATGGCCTTTTTGACCCCTCTTTCAAACCAATGGTCCTCTCTGTCCAAAATGTGGACTTTGTTGTCTTCAAAAGAGCGGCCTTTGTCTTTTAAATGCAGATGGACTGCTGAATCTTGTCCTGATGGGTTTGTTCTCCTATGTTGTGCCATGCTTCCAATCCCCACCATCCAGTCAGAGTTGAAGAAGCTTCTTGGATGAGAAGCGAAATGTCTTCAAAGAAAAACAAGAAAGTCCAGTTGCCTCTTGAAAAAGTAAGTTTGAGACAACCATGACCTGGATGACTGAGAATCTCCACAGACATATAACTTCTCCCTAGAATCTCCCAGGGTATATTGTTTAGGATGAGGGTAGTAAGGGTTCAATCTGGCAAGATTCTTGCTGCTTTGTGTGAGCCAATAAAGAACTGAACACTGGCTGAATTGTTCCACATCTTTCTTGGGCTTATCCCCAGAATAAACATCTCATCAACAGCCCAGCCCCTGAAAGATGAAGAGAGAAATCCCGCATATGGGTCAAGTACCTTGCTCTTTTGTTAATAGTTCCGAACATAGTCAAGAGAAAGGGATATGTAAAATTTTTATATTCTTAAAAACATGGGTTGTTTTGGCATTCTCACGCAAGATCTTTAGATCTTTCAATGAACTTCCTTAAAAGTCAGGAGAATAAATGATGAAGATAGAGTGGCTTCTTCAGGGACAATCAGTACCCCCCACAATGAGGGTGGGGGGTAAATTATATCCTAATCGCCCCGTATTCCCCAATATGCAGTCTAATGGTCACATGCTGGATTTAATACTTCCATAGAAGTTCAAAAGCACTGAGCATGTGTAGATAAGAGAAACAGGTGAGATAGATGATCCAGGTGAGATAGATGAAATAGATAAAATATATGATGAATGATTACAGGAATTGGGTATGTCTAGTCTAGTGAAAAGAAGGACTAGGGGTGACACGATAGCAGTGTTCCAAAATTTCAGGGGCTGCCCCAAAGAAAAGGGGGTCAACCTATTATCCAACGTACCAGAAGGCAAAATAAGAAACAATGGATGGAAAATAATCAAGGAGAGAAGCAACCTAGAATTAAGGCAAAATTTCCTAACAGTGGAACAATTAACCAGTGGAAGGGCTTGCCTTCAGAAGTTGTGGGTGCTCCATCACTGGAGGCTTTTAAGAAGAGACAGGATGGCCACTGGTTTGGAAAGGCATAGGGTCTCCTGCTTAAGCAGTGGGTTGGACTAGAAGACCTCCAAGGTCCCTTTCAACTCTGTTATTCTGTTCTGTTCCTCATGTGCACTAAAATTCATTAATTAGCTTTTCCCCTTGTTTCTTCTTTTTGCATGTCCTGATAGAACAATGGAAACATTAATCATTGTGTGGGAGGAGGCAAATAGTTAAGCTTTGCACATAGGTTACATCTAACTCAATTCTATGTAGGTAACGGTAAAACACTCGGTGCTTTTGGTACTAGCAAATAGACAGAATTACCTGCTCGGGTAACATGGCCTGATAGAAAACAGGTTTCTATGTTTAGGACAGTCATCCAGAAGAGGGTCTATGACAATTCACCATGGCCAACTCACCATGGCCAACTTGTTGCAGGACAACTCACCGTGGCCATCTTGCCAGAGGACAACTCACTGCAGGACAAGAGTTACACTAATATCAAAGAAATGGTGGAATAGAATCATTAAAGAAAGGATGCAAAAAGAGAAAAGGAGGGACAGAATTAAATGTGAATGGCAAAAATTACAATTTTTTTTTAAATTTTAAATAATTAAATAGAATTGTTAAATTGTCCCACAGCGAGTTCTCCCACAGCAAGTTGGTCGTGGTGAGTTGGATGTAGCAAGTTGTTCCAGTCCCTCCAGAATGATATCTATTGACTGCTCAATTATGCTAAATTCCTGGGCAGTATGTCCTAGGATGCACTATCTGCTCCAAGGATAGATTCAAAGAAAATGAATCTCATAAATGCCTATATAGAATTTATCATCACTTGATGATATTACTATGTCTAACATTTAGGGCAGTTTTTCTAGTGATATAGAGCGAGCTAAAAATATTGGGGGGGAAAACTTTGTACTTGAAACTCTTTGCTAAAGATGTAACAGACTCTATTAAAAAGCAAGTGCTTAAAGGAATAACATAGGCGATGATTGACAAGTTAGAGTCATCTGCACGGTGCCAGTTGGAAGTAAGTTTGGAGAAGTCTATTAATTTCAGTTTTCTTCAATTTCTCATTTTTTCCAGTCAAATTTGGTTGAATTCTTTTCCACATCAGTTTCAGATTTTTTTAGTAAAAATAGTTCACATGAAAATGTTTGTCATGCATGTTCACATATATTTTTACCTACATATATGTTTTGGAGAAATATAGTGTTTATCTGAAATTATAACCTACAGATAAATATAATGCATGACTGTTCGTTTTCTTGAATCAACAGAATCAGAAGGACGACCTTGGACTGGAGAACCATATCACTAAATTAAGTGAGGTGAGAGATTCAAAGGACAACTTGACATCTTGGCTCAAAAGTGTGAAATCGAATATGTTAGTGTGTGAGTTATGTTGGGGGCTAGAATTTCTCAGAGCAGGAGTATCAGTTTTGTTAACAATGAACTCTAATAAAGGAGAATATTTGTAGCTCGGGGTTGACATGAGGGGTCCTTGGTGCTCTCTGAGCTTGGTTGTTTTCTTGCAGACGTTGCATTACCCAAACTAGGTTACAACATCAGTGAATGACTAGATGTCTGCAAGAAAACAAGCAAGCTCAGAGAGCACCCAGGATCCCACAAGGAACTCTGTCCATCGTAGGCCTCAAACGTAGAATGAAAGCCTAAAAATGTATAAGCTTTGGGTTTAAACTACAATAGCTCTTGCATGCTGGTGCAGCATCAGCTGGATAAAGTGACTTAATTCTAGTCTGTAATCAAGTTTCTTATTTAGAAGCTCCATATCATTTTTCTGCCACACTTGAAGCACGGTTTGAAACTTCTCCATCTCTGTTTGACCCTCAGTCACAAGTTGACTAATAAGCATGTGTGAGTTGAGCCTTAATTTTGTGTGTGTGTGGTATGGATTGGGGATTTCCCCTCTTATCACTTTCCCTGTTTGGAAATGTAAGAAATCCCCACTGAACACAAAAAGGCAGCAGGCAAATCTTTTGTATAGATATTTATTTTAGCTTGGGTCTCAAGGAGGAACTTTAACCCCACCATTGGGAATGCACATCTACAATGTAGTGAACAGACAACAAGAAGTACAGAATACAGTGGACTGGAGAAATATCCATACTTCAGCCGCATCTGCTTATAACCTAGGTGTAAAGTGTGATGCTGGGCTTGTTCTGTGAACTGTGTGTTTTCCCCAAACAACTAAAAAAAGAAAGAACATTGCCAGAAGCATTTTTTTTTTTCCAGGGTGTCAGAATTTTTTGTATCAAACACTGACAATTCAAGCTCCTTTGCTGAAGAAGCTGTCAGAAGCTTCTTACAAAGAAAAAAACAGAAGCAGCAGAAGAAGCAGAAGCAGAAGCAGAAGAAATAATAATAATAATAATAATAATAATAATAATAATAATAATAATAATAATAATAATAATAATAATAATAATAATAATAATAATAATAATAATAATAATAATAATAATAATAATAATAATAATAATAATAATAATAATAATATGATGCCTGGAAACAGCAGAATAGACGAGAAAGAACTGGAGAAGATAACAAAATACAAAGACCTACAAATAGAAATAGAAAGACTGTGGCAAAGGCAAGCAAGGGTAGTACCAATAGTAATAGGCGCCTTGGGTGCAATCCCAAAACAACTGGAGCACCACGTGAACACCATTGGCATTGGCAAATTCTCCATTAGTCAATTGCAAAAGGCAGCCTTACTAGGAACTGCTTCCATCCTGCGACGATATCTGTAATACCATCAAACATCCACATCTGCCTATCCCAGGTCCTTGGTAAGGACTCGGTAGGTAGAAAAAAATGCCAAATCCAGTCTGAACATCTGGCTGACTGTGCGATGATTAATAATAATAATAATAATAATAATAATAATAATAATAATAATAATAATAATAATAATAATAATAATAATAATAATAATAATAATAATAATAGATCCATGCTAGGGGAAATGTTTTAAGAGTAGCTACAGAGAATTTTGCAAAAGTCTTAGAAAAAAAAAGATCACCTGGTTTAGCAAAATGTTCAGAGGAGCACTGAAAATCAATCTTGCAATCATTGTTGTGTTATTCTCAAGAAATCGTTTTGAAAATATGCCTGTTCCTGCATTTGGAGTCAGATGTGATGAAATTCAAGAACGTCTAACTGTGTTTGGTAATCATTTGTTTATTTAGCAAATAAAAAAGGGAACAAAGAGCAAAACAATATAAGACATTGGGGTTGGGGGTAAAAAAGGAAAGAAAATACATATTATACACATCAAGCAATACATTCTAGATAGAAAATATTGTACCTATCTGTCTTAAAGTGACATACATTTTAATGGCATTTATTCTTCCCCATAAATTCAGGATGATTCCTAACCATAGTTAATATTAATCTTAACCTAAGATTTGAAAAATTGACTTCTACTAACCGGTCAAAAAGCAGAAGCAAAGCATAGAGGTAAGGGAGGAAGATATGGTCTCTATCAATACACATTGGTTCATAAATGGTTCATAAATGAACTTGATTTTAGGGTCAGCCTTGAAAATTATTCCAGGTGTGATAACCAAGAAAATAACTATGAAGATCTCCAGAAGTTTCTCTTCAAACTTGGAGAATCATATACTAATTGACAAATGTGATCAATTTAAATAAGTGTCTAGTGATGCACAATGGAGTTTAAATCCATAATCTCGCATCCATATTATGCTGTCTACGGTATATCTAACAAGGGGAAATTGGTTGGGTCACAGCAGATACAAAATTATCTGTGGAAATTACACCAGATCTTTCTCAATTTCAATATGTAACAGACCAGAATTTAGCAGATTCTGACAGGTTTTAATCCATATTTTTAGTTTATACTTGTCTGATTCTGCACAAATCCCATTAACATTTTGATTTATAGATTTGTTATTGTAAAGAATGTGTAGACTATTTGCCTTTCAATCTACTCATCCAGATATATGTATTATGGCTAGTCTCACATGCAGAATGGACATTCATCAAATTCTTTGTTTCTATTCTCATTTACAATATTTAACATAAGAAATTGCATTTTTTTTCTCTATACAGAAACATCCCTTAAATATTTATATTAGTGCTCAATATCTACCCATATCTCGAGATTGTCAGGGAAAAAAACAACCCAGTTTTCTCACATTAAATGTTACAGTTTAGCTGGATTTTATTCCTAACTTAATCTAAGATAGGAATGTTTAAGCATTGCAATGATTGCTTTATGAAGTTATGGGTTTCACTTGCAACTAAGGGAAACATTATTTATTGTACATACATATGGTGAAGCCCAAATAAAAATTACATTTGCTGTTTTAAAAAGATGGAGCTGAATAGCACTATTCCAACATTTGCTTGATTGACATTGCCCAATTTACTTGTCAATCACAGCCACAAGCAATCTCTCTGGCAGATGTACTCTTAAAAATGGATTGCAGATGTGTTTTCAAGAAATACTTGCCTATCATATAATAAAGGTTCCTTTTCTTTTAAAAAGTAGCACATCCACATTGCCGGTTGTTGCTCAATTTATAGGCAAATTCAAGTGGGAAAGATTATTTGAAGTGCTTTAAGTATTTGCTAATAGAGAAACCAACAACATGTTTGGTTTGACAGTGCTTTGCATTCTGTTCTAGGAAAAGGGGGGGGGAGAAAAGAATGAGTAAGTGAAAACATTTTATATTTTGCAAAATGTATATTGTTGTGTGACAAATAGTTGAGGGGCATGGAAAAGGAAGTTTTCTAGATTGATTAAGTTGAGATTAAAAAAAATGATGTGATAATTTGGGATAATATATAATAGAATTCTAAAGGCACAGCACAGAATTCTAAACCTACAAGTGTAGTTCACGTGAGTATATATGAATTCTACGTGCTTTGAAAATGTGCACAATAATAGCTATATGGAATTTAACAACTATTGAGAAGAGATGCCTGGCAGCTTTGTAAAACTGCTTTATTTGTTTATAGACCTCTGCATGAGTTTGGAAAAAGACAAGGCTGATTGAATGAGTCTCATTAAAAATGGAGCTGTTTGATGAATTGGCATCTTAAAGCAGCCACAACTTTTCTGGGGTTCACACCGAAGCTTGAAAACAGATGCGTTTGCTTTGAAGAAGTGCTAAAATCACTTTTTGCACTTTCTGAAACATCTTTTCCAAATAATTTCTAAAGTTTGCAGGATATTCTTCTATATAGGAGCCTTTCAAAGACACTGCCTTTTTTTTTTTTTGAGAATCTGTGTTGATTGAAATGTTGTGGCCCAGGGAACAATTGATTCCTGTAATTTGATTCTCTCCAGTTTAGGATGAAATGAAAGTGGCTTCCTGGTATCAACTCACATCATAAATGGTTCATGGATCAGGCCATGTATGTTGCATTGTCAGCTTCTTGGATATCACTCTATATACGGTGTGACATGAATTTGACTGCAGGGTTTTAAATGCTATGAAAAATACATTTGCTCTTCTCTGAACTGGGGTCTAGCCAATTCCTGTTGGACTGAAGAAAAATCTTCTTCCAATGTTCAAATAGGATATTCGCCTCCTTTCTTCACAGCTACAAGACATTTATCTTTCTGACTTGTTCTTCATTTCACCTAAACCATTTGGATCAAATATTGTCAAAACAAACTGATTAGCTGATCATTTTAACCTCACCTCTTGGATGTCTTATGCAGAAACTGTTAGCTGGTCAAAATGCAAAATATTAAACAAGGTCACAGTACGGTAGTATCTCATCCTCCTATAATTCACAGATTACAAAAGGCATTAAAATTCCGATACCCCATTCATAAGGAAAAGATTATAATGAGAATAGAAAATGGCACAACATTAATTCATTTTGTGACAAAAATATAATGAGAATGGGAAATAGTACAAACATAACTCATTCCTGCTACAGCTATAAGATTGTAATGTCATGGTTCATATCACATACTCAGAAAGAAAGGCAGGGCCAGAGAAATGTTACAGGGCAATTCAGGGTGGTTAATTCTGAATTTAGACATCATTACTGCACATACAATGTCATAAACATTTAACTTCTGTATATATATTACAATTCCCAATTTTCTATTTCAGCACGTTGGCAACTTTTTTTTTTTTAAGAACCGTCAATCAACATTTCCTTTGAAATTCTTCATTGGAATTGTTGGTTTTGCCCTTAATAAAACGGGTTGGTTTACCCATGCTAGTTTGTTACAGTGTCACATGAAAACTGATGTGCGTACAGAATATTTAGGCTTGTGGGGATGAACATCTCTTTTACAGAAACAGAATTGAGCAACTGGAAGGGATACATTTTCTGTCCAAGCAGAACTTGGCAAGTAACATTTGTGTGTTTATACTAGGTTAAGGTTCTTGATGACTTTGGCGGTCTCCGATTGCTATAGAACAGGGCTTTTCAACCTTTTTACCGATTGTACCACTTTTAGGATATGGCAATATTCGAGTACCACCTAGCAAGGTGTCAAAAACTTGGTGACAAAAAAAAAACCTGTTCAAAGTTGCAATTGCACTGAAATGACTTATGACCATTTTTCACACTTATGACCATTGCAACAACAGGATCATGTGATTTATATTTGGATGCTTGGCAACTGATTCATATTTATGATGTTCACAGTGTCCCAGGGTCATGTGATCCCCTTCTGCAGCCTTTTGACAAGCAAAGTCAATGGCAGAGCTGCTGGTGGCCAACTGCTAAGGCGGGACTTCCTTCCCTCCCTCCCTTCCCTGCCTCCCTTTTTCTCATTCCCATCTCCTTCTGAAGGAAGAATTTGACCCCCCCCCCATATTTTCCCTCTTCCATGTATTGATCAAACAAGGAAAGGCCTCCAGAGACAGAAAAGACAAGCTGCTGAGTGAACTAGCTTAAAAAGGCACTTCCCCTTTAAGAATTAGCTACTGGCTAGAAAAGAAAGTAAGGAGCCCAGCCGGCACTTAAGGAAGAAAAAAAAATGTAAGTACTGGCTGCCGGCTAAGGCAGCCTCCCCAAATGGCTCCATTCATAAGTAAAATCTGCAGCTCCAGAGGATTCTCTCACTGTAAGTCTTTGCCTATGCTGGCTCTTTCCCTTCCCCACTACACTTGGCTAGGCAGGGCTGTGTACCACCTGCCACTCATTAATGTACCACAAGTTGAAAAGCCCTGCTATAGAAGACCAGCGTTATTGGGACTTTCCTTGTTCCTTGAGCAAACCGTTGGAGCCAGTTGCTGTTTGAGAAAGAGTAGCAGGTCCATCTGGTATGGGACCTACTTGGCAGCAGGAAGCATGATGGGAACTTGCTGATTGTTAAAAGATCCTGGCCCCACTTGGTAATACAAACAGCTGCTCTTTGCAAATAGCTATTTGAGGAAGGTTAGGAGGTAGTTCAACCATTCAGAAAAGTCAGGTCACCGGGAGGACTGACACATTCTGGTTTTGAATGTTGAACAGTCCATTTGCATTGCAGTCAGCCATTATGACAATTATATAATGTTAGGGAACAACAATAGAGACCTCACGTTCATTTTTCTTCCACCCCAATCTGCCCTTTGGTTGGAAAAGTGTGTACTGTGTGGCCTTCTATATGGTAAGTCTGTGGGCAGCAATTGTCTTTTTAAAAAGTAATATGCAATTAATTCAATTAGGCAAATTCTCCATCTGTCCTGATTAGATCTACCTATTAATCCAAACGAGCAGGATGGAGGGGAATGGATGGACAGATATTTAATGAATGAATAATGTTATTGCCTCCCCACTCAACAAAACGAGATCAGTTGTCGCAAATATATTCTTTTTGAGATCCACCACCATCGGCTTGTTAAATAATTGAAATAGTTAGACACCTTAATATAAGTTTAATTGGTTTAAAGCATCACTATCGTTATGCCATCTAAGTACCAGTTTGAACCACAGACATTTAGTAAATCTATAGAGTCCATTGGAATATAATAAATGTGAACCAGTACAATACATAAATCAATCAATAAATTTAAAATTCCCTTCTTTTAGAGCTCTTCCAGCATCCGAGGTGTATACTTTCCAAACCTGTGTTATTCCTATTCAGGAAAGGCATTCAAGAGCCAATATGTGGCATCTTCTTAAATTAATTGACTGTTTGATGTAATACCAAATAATAGATTATTAGATTATGCTTGTAATTTGTTATTTGGGTCTTTTGGCTATAAATAAATTGATTGAGCGTATCTTTTTGCAATGGGCAGTCTTATAGGATGAAGGCAAGCCCAAGCTCATTTATCTGGCTACATTTTTTTCCTATTCAGAAATGATAATCAATACTCAACTCTGCTTGTGCAGTGAAGCATTTGCTCCTGACGGGTTGTGTGTGTACTAATTTTCCAATTTTCTGAATCTTTAGGGAACAACAAGTTCAGTTTCCTTATTTAAGAAGAAGAAAAAAGTAAATTTTGTTTAATTATGTGATAGTATTTACGATAATGGCACCCTATTTAGACTGATCATGTAGCGATAGATGCAGGAGGGGAATTTCTCTTTAATTGCCCAAAGGGACAATGTAGGAGATGACTATGCTGAACCTGACAGGGGGGGGGGGGTCAAGCTCATCATTAGTCTTGAGTCCCTTCAGGTCTACAAGAGTTCTGAGTCCAGCCCAACTTGAATTCCTTTGACTCTTATCTACCGCCAATTTGCTTGGAGCGTTATTAGTTCAGATTCTTGTAGAGAGCATAAGCTTGCGATAAACCTTTATATTCATTTGAACTGTCTGGACTTCTGATTTTTATTTTATTTTATTTTGTGTGTGTGTGTGTGTGCTCAACAGACACATTTTTCAGAGATGCAAATCTTTGTGAAAATTCATCTTATGTTTTGTGTGGATTAAAATTAATCCAGAACAGAGGACATTTGCACGCAAAAGAAGCAAATAAATGTCCAGATCCATTTAGAAGGCAACTAAAAATCTAATCAAGCAAACATGACCTTTTGAAAACATTGGAGACTGTGTAAGAACGTAGAGTTCTCTCGTTCCCTCCCTCTCTCCCTCTTGACTTTAAAAGGCATACCCCTGCGCAGAAAAGCGTAATGCCATTTTTTTTCTTATCTAATGATTAATCCATACACATTTCTCTATAAAGCTGGACTCACCCCCCCAAAAAAAAAGGTTGACAAAATTGCCTAATATTGATTACGTGACTGCTATTCTGTGGTAGTGAAATCCTCTCTCTCTGAATGCATACCATATATTTTAGAGATGTCAACAAGTCCAGCAATAATTGTGAAGAAGGGCTTTTTCTTTAAATAGATGTGTGTGCTTTGTGTTATCTATGTTTCTGTAGGAGAACACAAGAAGTTTCAAAACGGGAGGATCATACTTTTCAGAAATTTCACTTTCCTGCTTATAAAGAACTATTTAGTTCAAGTTACTTTACACATTCAGATAGACAATTTGCCCTTATTTGCTATTTCAGACAAACAATATTCATATGCAATCTACTTTGTAGAGTATTTGTGCACATGTATGCTTGTGTGGGCACACTTTGTATCCTTATTTGCAATGTTGTTTCAAGATTCGGGACTCTAATCCAGCCCAATATTTATGATCAACAAAAAACATTATTTGATTATGTAAAAAAAAAAAGGTCACTGCACATTATATATATTGTGCAACCAAGAAAATATAACAGAGGTAATTGCGCACCTAGTACATATATTTATGCATTAAAAATACAGAGTACATAGTATTTTTAAAAGAATAACAGAGTTGGCAGGGACATTGGAGGTCGTCTAGTCCAACCCCCTGCTCAAGCAGGAGACCCTATACCATTCCAGACAAAATGTTGTCCAATCTCTTCTTAAAAATCTCCAATATTGGAGCCACCCACAACTTCTGAAATTAATAATTGTAGTGTTTTTTTCCCTTTGAAGATGAGAAAAAAAGACATAACATAGACACCATCAAGGTTCTTGATGAAGTGAGTGCTAAAGTAAAGGACATTGAGAGGACATGAAGTTAAGCAGGATCTTTTGTTACAAGAAGAAAAACAAACAACCCCCCCCCCTTCAAAAGGTTCTATTATTTGTTTGGAAAATTGTGTTCCTGAACCTCTGGATGGGTTTCTCATTTGAAAAGGGCCAGTCTATTTATTCCTTTTGCAGGATAATAATAATAATAATAATAATAATAATAATAATAATAATAATAATAATAATAATAATAATAATAATAATAATAATAATAATAATAATAATAATAATAATAATAACAACAACAACAACAACAACAACAACAACAACAACAACAACAACAACAACAACAACAACAACAGAGTTGGAAGGGACCTTGGAGGTCTTCTAGTCCAACGGCCCCCGCTGCCTTGGCCTTGGCCCAGGCTGGCCGGGAGCCAATGTACAATTTTGTGGTGGCCATCTATGCTGAAACGCATTCAGTCTTAGCTCCACAAGGCCGTCTGGAAACAGTGAGGAACCAGCCCCTGCCGCGTCGGCCCCGCCCCCTGGGTGCATGCTGGGGAGGTGTCACCCTTTGTGAGGAATGAAGAAATGCACCATCACCTGGAAATGGCCAGCAAATGGCCCTCACCTACTTCACATATCCCAGGGCTCTGGGCAGTCCGCACCACCATCCAGCCCCCCCCCCTGCATGGCCTTAGAGGAACAGTGAGGCTCTTCCAGTGGACCATACCTTGGCACTTGCCCTGGTCCCACCCCCTTCTGCCAGAGACCCTCAGATCTGTCCCACTCCTGCCCAAGCCCCCACAGGCACCTTTGATGCGAACGATGTAGAGCTGGCCATGCCCACCCAGTAGGCCACAACCACTCCATCCACGCCCACCCAGTAGGCTGCACCCACCCTGGCCACACCCACCTGGCCCCCTGAGGGCAACCGCAATGCTGATGCGGCCCTCAATGAAATTGAGTTTGACACCCCTGTTCTAGAGTCTCAACATCTTTTTTTTTTACCAAAACTGGATGCAGTATTCCAAGTGTGGCCTTACCAAGGCATTGTAAAGTGGTATTAACACTTCATGTGATCTTGATTCTATCCCTCTGTTAACGCAGCCTAGAACTGTGTTGGCTTTTTTGGCAGCTGCAGCACACGGCTGGCTCATATTTAAGTGATTGTCCACTAGGACTCCAAGATCCCTCTCACAGTTACTACTACTGAGTAAGGTACCACCTATATCAGGGGTGTCAAACTGCCGGCCCGTGGGCCGGACACGTCACCCCATTGCCGGCAATGGCAAAACAGTCCCAATATGTCACGCGACATCATGAGTTTGACATGTCTGACCTATACTATACCTGTGCACCTGGTTTTTCTTGCCTATGAGGGAGCATTGCAGCAAGGCATCCTGTCAGTTTACTCAGGACCTCCAAAATCAGTTTCCTGCCTGGCTGGTAGTCATGATCATTCAACCAGCCCTTCAAAGACAGATTTTGCATCTAACGTATTCAGGATGCTGGACCATCAAGCTCCCCATTTGGTTGCACGTGATCACTCTTCTCTCGATGATGCCTGTCTTGACTGCAACTCAGCTTTACTGGAATCACGTGACCTAAAGAAGCCCAGGGCCAAATCCAGGATTATTTTTTCCCCAAAATATGGAACCTGGATGTTATATATGTTGACAGCATCAAGACTACTCTACGCTCAGAAATGGAAGACTACGTCAATTCCCACAATGGAGGAAGGGTTACAAAACCTGATGGAGCTAGAGATGGCTAAACTGACTGTACTGATCAAAGAAAAGAATACAAACTCTTTTATTGCCACGTGGAAACCACTTCTAGACTTTGTGCTTGAAGTGGGGGAAAAAAATGAAATTTTGATTTTGGGTTTTACCAATCAGATAGACTTGATGTTATGGAAAGGGCTAGTTTATATTACTTTGTAAAAGTGAAAAGTTGAGATTTGAAGTTGACACTCGACTTTATTTGCACCAAAGGAAGTCAGAAGTCAATGCCTTTTTTCTCTCTCCCTTGCCTCACTTCTCTACCTCCTTTCCCCTTCCCCATCTTTTACTTTTGTATTTTCATTGTATTGTATATTATAAACCAGGGGTCTTCAAACTTGGCCCTTTTATGACTTGTGGACTTCAACTCCCAGAATTCCTCAGCCAGGCACGCTAGCTGAGGAATTCTGGGAGTTGAAGTCCACAAGTCATAAAAGGGCCAAGTTTGAAGACCCCTGTTATAAAGTAATAACACTTTACATTTAAAAAAGGATTATTTTTCCCAAGAAGGAAGACCCATTTGTCAGTCGTGAGGCTGTTTCCATGCCAACTGGAACACAATTTACAGAGATGGTTGATTGCTACATGTTGCAATGACATCACCTTAGAGATGGGCCTGATCCTCTTACTGAGCAGGGAACCTCCAACTCCTTGGTCTGTCATCCAACCATGGGTGTCCTTGCCAACAATATTTTCGGGGCCTGGATGGCCTCTCCAAACTATGCCAAATACTGAGATTTCAGTATTTAGGTTTTCAGTTTTCAATATTCTCCTGCTCAAATTTGATGGGTTTGCAAGAATTTTGCCTTTTCTGTTGAATGTTGAAAATAAACTTTTAAATTTAATTATTACTTTTAATTTAATTTGGTTGTTGTGGAAGGGAAGGATGGTTGGCACCTGCTCACCTGCTTATGATCTCTTGCCAGTTGGAAACAAGTGAAGGACAAAAAGTGATTGTGTTTCCTCTTTCTTGCTCAGCTATCTTCCCATATTTTCTTAAAGGACATCCTTCCAATCCAAAAAAATGCCAGTTGCAAGGCTAGTACAGATCATAAACCAACAGAAGATAGCTAAGATAGCTAACATTAGATAGCTAAGAAGGCTGTAGATTTGGTGGAAGAATACTTCTCATGGACTTCAAAACACCCCCTTTATCTCTTTCTGATGGTAAATATTCTAGATGTGGACAGAGAGAACCAGGAAACTGGAGCAGAAAGGAAGGTTATGGACTTTCTTTCTATGAACTGAGTGGTGATGCAGTGGTTAGAATGCACTATTGCAAGCTAACTCTGCCCACAGCCAGGAATTTGATCCTGACCAGCTCAAGGTTGACTCAGTCTTTCATCCTTCCGAGGTCAGTAAAATGAGGACCCAGATTGTTGGGGGCAATATACTGACTCTGTAAATCACTTACAGAGGGCTGTAAAGCACTATGAAGTGGGTATATAAGTCAAAGTGCTATTGCTATTACTATTTCGGGTAAATCCTATTGTCCTGAAAGTCATCTGTGGAAATCTATCAGATAAGTAAACTTTTTTCAAATAGAAAAAAAAAATCATAGACCTAGTTATTCTCTTTAAATGGCATCTTTGTCTTTTGCTAGTGTTTGATGAAAAGGCAACTGAGTCTTCTTAAATTAGCAACATTCAAATATTGAGCATGCCATGTTTTGGAAGAAACTATATGCTATTTAAATGCCGATGTTTGTAGGGTCTACTCGCAGATTATTTTTTAGATTGCAGAAATTGCTGTGATTTGCAGAGGGAGCTTTTTTGAGAGTCTTGATTATTGGCAGTGCATGGAAGATATGTCCCCAAACTGCTTTTACAAGAGGCAACTGGACTTTCCTTTTTCTGTTTGAAGACGTTTCATTTCTCATCCAAGAAGCTTCTTCAGCTCTGACTGGATGGTGGAGAATGGAAGGATTTATATTCCTTGCAGACAGCTGGTCATTTGGCTTCTTTTAGAGAGTTGTTTGAGGCCATCTGGAGGTAGATAAGTGTCCTCAAGGTCACTGAGTAGTGCAAATGGGGGTGGAGCCTTCTTGGAACTGCTGAAAGGATTGTATTGTAGACTGAAGATAGATGATGTCATATCCCTCCCCCTCTGTTGAACTAGGGTTGTTCAATTTTGACATAGATGGCCTCTTTGACCCCCCTTTCAAACCAGCAGTCCTCTCTGTCCAAAATGTGGACTTTGCTGTCTTCGAAAGAGTGGCCTTTGTCTTTTAAATGCAGATTGACTGCTGAATCTTGTCCTGATGGGCTTGTTCTCCTATATTGGTGCCAACCATTCAATAGTTCAATTCTCTAAAAGAATGCAAATGACCAGCTGTCTGCAAGGAATATAAATCCTTCCATTCCCCCATCATCCAGTCAGAGCTGAAGGAGCTTCTTGGATGAGAAGCGAAACATCTTCAAAGAGAAAAAAGAAAGTCCAGTTGCCTCGTGAAAAAGCACTTTTGGGACAGCCATGACCTGGATGACTGAGCATCTGCATAGACATGGAAGATACGCCGCTCGCCAATGTTAATGAGAATGAGATGCGCTGCTTTTGGAAATTGTCATTGAGATGTCATGAAGAACATCTCCTTGTGCTCCTGAAATGGTTTCCTTTTCAGCCACGTCGTATCTTCCATTCAAGGGAGACACCCAAGGAAAGTTTGCTGCCTCCTAGGATCTCTGCTTCCTCCCCCTATTACAGACTCTCTTGCCCACAAAAGAGAGATCCAATCATCACTTCTTTGGGTAATTCCATCCCTCCATCTGACTTGCTTTTTTCCTTAGCATTGGCTTTCACAGAGGGCCGTCATAAAACCGGTAACCAATCCAGTTGCAGATGGCTTGACTGATCTGCTCCGAAGACCTGCCAATAATGCTAATTTTCAAATGGTTGGATCCCACCCTGGAGAAACGCATTGGTGAGGAGCAGCCATCTCTGTGACTTTGACAAAGGAACTGCTGACTTGCATCACTGTTTCTCTTTTGATGTGAAAGAACAAATCGATTTATAGAGCTTTCGCTTGCCGATGTAAGATATGATTAGTATGCAGAAAGGCCTTTCCACAGTCATTTGTTTATTTAGCTGTCTCTGCAGTTAGCCCTGTGTACACTTAATTAACACACACAAAGCGAGAAGAAATAAAGACCAGTTCTACGACCGCACAATTATTTACTGTTACATTATAGGTCACCCCTCCCCCAAAGCACCACTTATATTTTAAAGGCAATATGTAAAAATATGCATTCAGACATTTATAGAATTCAAAGCCAATTAAATTCTATCAAGTCACACTAGCATGGCACCAGGGGAAAAAAAATGCTCTGAAATATAGTAAAAGCTCACAGAAGTCTGACATGCACACGTTTTGAACTTGGTGAAACCTTTGAAACTAAGATGTAAAACTCATTTTTGGAAGGATTCGAGTGTCTTCTTGGATAATCATTTTGAAATTCAAAATCGGATTATTTTTCACAACGAAAATAAGTTCATTTCGATCCTTTATGTTTCTTTCACTGTTATCTTTCTTGTAGTCAGACTTCATTGGAAGATGAAGCTTGATCAAGCAACTTTCTCTTCCTGCACTGAAATTTGAACTCATTGAGTATTTTATTTTTATTGCTATTTCTAGTTGGTCTCTTTAAAGAATCTCTCTCTCTTTTTGCTAGAGTTTGATCAAAAGGCAAGTGTCTCTTCTTAAATTAGCAGCATTCAAATTAACTCTTTCCTTCTCCTCCTTAGCTCCTGCCATCTAGTCTGTTTTGCTTTGTTTTTTGTTTTTTATTCCAAACATTGTTGAGACTTTATACAAAATGCCCCTTAGATGTTTTCCTGAGGTGAATAGACTTTGTAAAGCATCCTAGGAGACTTGAAGTCCTCCTGCATTTCTGTCTTCTCCTGCTCTCTTGTGGAAATGTCAGCTGAGAAACAGACTAGCAAGAAAGCAAAGACATGGGAGACTTTCACGTCAATAGCAAATGATCAATAGCAGTTGCTGGAAAATTGATGTTCAGTCAGCAATTTAATAAATATTCACATACTGTTTTGCTCTTTCTTGGAAAAGAAAAAAACAATCAAAAGCAACAAATTCTCAGAATAAAAGATAATGCTAGGCAGGATAACACCTAGACATATTTATCATGATTCTTATTTTTTTACGAATGAAGGCAAATGAAGGCAACTTATTTTTTAGCTATTTACAAATTTACATGCGAACATACAGTTGAGTGATGTCTTATGTCCTTTGTAGGACATAAAAAAACCCAAATTAGTATTTTAATGTCTAATTAAAAACAAGGAAAGCAAAGGGAGAAAGAAAAAAAGATTGTTTTGATCTGAGAATATCCACTTCTTTGCACAAATGCAAGCCTAGTGATATGATCTACCCAGACAACTGCTTCTGTAGGTCATTCATCATCAGATATATATCCTTTCCTTTTTTGTGTGTGAAATGATTCATAGACTATCAGGCTGGAAGTGGAACAAAACTATCTAAAGACAAGAGTGCCACATTGTTTTGACAAAGTAAGAATGATTTGGGGGGGGGGGAGAGATAGTATTAATCCTTCATCTCTTCCTCACTCTTGAGAAAAAGATCTGATTCACGTACAAGTTCCTATAAGAGACTCCAGGGTCAGTGAGGAACCCACCTTGCAGAAGATGGGGCTACGTGTTGAATATATATAGTAGACCATACATTTTTCCTTCAGAAAGGTCCACTTTCTTCTGAGTACACCTTCATTTTTACTCTTCTGTGGAAATCTTGCTGTTGAGTCTTCTCTAGACGTAGAAGAGTTCTATCAAATTGCCACATAATACCTCCAGTGTTTTCTAGAGTAGAGCAGTCAAATATTAACAAGAGGAACAGGCTTTTTGCTTTCAGTGATAAGTTGAGAAATACTCTCAAGTGATCCTTCCTGCTCTCATTGAATGATCCGGGACTCAATAAGAGCTATAATCCTTTCCTAGATGCTCAATCAGAAGGCCAACAGTTGATCTTTGAGTGAAATTTGAGTGCAATGTAGAAAGTCCCTCTATTTTTCCCATTCAAGTGAGTTAGAGATAGGGGTGCTCATTAGGGCCATCTCTTGTGCTGTAAGAATGTGAATAGAATAGAATAGAGCTGGAAGGGACCCTGGAGGTCTTCTAGTCCAGTCCCCTGCTCAAGCAGGAGAACCTATACCATCTCAGACAAGTGGCTGTCCAGTCTCTTCTTAAAAATCTCCAGTGATGGAGCACCCACGATTTCTGGAGGCAAGCTGTTCCACTGGTTAATTGTCCTCACTGTCAGGAAGTTTCTCCTTAATTCCAGGTTGCTTCTCTCCTTGATCAGTTTCCAACCATTGTTTCTCGTCCTTCCCTCTGGTGCTCTGGTGAATAACCTGACCTCCTCTGACTTGTGGCAGCCTCTCAGATATTGGAATACTGCTATCATGTCTCCCCTATTTCTTCTTTTTCTTTAGACTAGCCAAATCCAAATCCCGCAGCCGTTCTTTGTATGTTTTAGCCTCCAGGCCTTTGATGATCTTAGTTGCTCTTCTCTGAATTTTTTCCAAACTCTCAACATCTTTTTTGTGATATGGTGACCAAGTGATATGTGTTTTTTAAAGAAGTTGGTCACTTTAAAATTATTATTATTATTATTATTATTATTATTATTATTATTATTATTATTATTATTATTATTATTATTATTATTATTATTATTATTATTATTATTATTATTATTATTATTATTATTGATCATCGCACAGTCAGCCAGATGTTCAGACTGGATTTGGCATTTTTGTCTACCTATCGAGTCCTTCCCAAGGACCTGGAATAGGCAGATATGGATGTTTAATGGTATTACAGATCTCGTCGCAGGATGGAAGCAGTTCCTAATAAGGCCGCCTTTTGCAATTGACTAATGGCGAATTTGTCAATGCCAATGGTATTCAAGTGGTGCTCCAGTTGTTTTGGGACTGCACCCAAGGCACCTATTACTATTGGTACTACCCTTGCTTGCCTTTGCCACAGTCGTTCTATTTCTATTTGTAGGTCTTTGTATTTTGTTATCTTCTCCAGTTCTTTCTCATCTATTCTGCTGTCTCCAGGCACTGCCACGTCCACTATCCAGACTTTTTTTGTCTTTCTTATCGACAATTGTTAAGTCCGGGGTGTTATGTTGCAGGTGCTTGTCTGTTTGAATTCTGAAGTCCCAGAGCAGTTTAATTTTATCATTTTCTATGACATTATTATTATTATTATTATTATTATTATTATTATTATTATTATTATTATTATTATTATTATTATTATTATTATTATTATTATTATTATTATTATTGTTGTTGTTGTTGTTGTTGTTGTTGTTGTTGTTGTTGTTGTTGTTGTTGTTGTTGTTGTTATTCATAATCATAATGTATAGGAAGAGGAAAACCATTGTTTGCTAGCCCAATTATACCTTTTCAGGAGTCCGAAAGAGAGGGGGGCAAGGTAAAGGGAGAACCTTGCTTAAATAGTTCTGGCTCCCTGCAGTTGGGAATCACACCAAAGCTCCCGTTCCCTGCCTGTAGGATAACAACTTAAAAGATGGGTGACTCATAGAAAAAGATGAAGAGGGAAGATGAATGCAAAGTAATTCCTGCAGCAGTCTTGGGCCACAACCAGCAGCCCTTTTGGATGCACAACCCATGTGTAAAAGCTTAGAGCTTGCAATTAAACAGCATAATGTTGTTTCATCAGGCTGACTGCCCCCCACTGCATAAACCACTGTCTGGGACCCACACAGATGGCAGGTACATTTTTTTTTTTTTGCAAAGAAACAGAAAAAGGTATTGGGAAGTGCCAGAAATCCTCTCCCAATTCCAGATGTACTAACTGATCCCCAAAGTCAAATTATGTAGAACCTTTTTATCTTTCATGGAAACAGAAATCTAGATCCATGGTATACTCATGTCCAGTTCAGTGCCTGGGTGTCTTGGCTGGCGTAGCCATCTAATTTGCTCGATATCCACGCACAAAGGGATGGCCATTGCCTTATTTGAAATGTTTTTTTGCAATATCTTAAACCAGGGGTCTTCAAACCTGGCTCTTTTATGACTTGTGGACTTCAACTCTCAGAATTCCTCAGCCAGGCACGCTGGCTGAGGAATTCTGGGAGTTGAAGTCCACAAGTCATAAAAGGGCCAATTTTGAAGACCCCTGTCTTAAACCAAACGCATCTTTTCCCAGTCAAAGAAGGCAGCTGTCGGAGCGTAGGGAAAGAGGCAGCTGCTTTAATGAGCCCTTAGCAGATGCCTTCTACTCAGTGGTGGGATTCAAATATGTGAACAACCGGTTCTCTGTGTGGATGCCACTTCCGGAAGTCCATTCTGGGCCTGGGCAACAAAACATTAGCTAACGGTTCTGCCGAACTGGTGCGAACTGGCTGAATCCCACCACTGCCTCTACTTCAAAACACCTGCTTTCCCTTCAAACTCAGTGTTCTCCACAGCCATGTTAGAGAAGGAAAGATCTCCTAGAGACTCTCCCAGGAGAACTCTCTTCCACCCATCATCAAACTGTAAGTTGCAGATCATCTCTCCCCCCTGGTTAGAATTTGTTTTCAGATTTGCAATACAACCATTTGGTGCTAATAATCATGTGTATAAGCATTTCCATAAAGGAAAATCTTGACCTTTCTCAATAGCTATACTATTGTCTGTTTGGCTTCTAAGGGTATATAATTACATTTTAAATGGGTTTTGTGCTAGCATGATGATCCCATTTAATAAAGCATTAGGAAACAAAATGTATCTGAATAAAATCTTTCTTCTGAGCCATTCAGTCAAAGTGCATCTTCGCGGAAGGCAAGATAGGATAAACAAGATTCTGAACACTCTCAAATGCTCTTTGTTGTTTTCTTTTAATTCACTAAAATTAATCTTATAGATATAGATGCCAGATTTGCATTAATTAAAACTCCACTGTAGAAGCCAGGCTTAATTGCAATCAAATTTGCTTAATTATGCATGGCGAGAGATTCCCAAATGAGAAAGGTTTTAGTAAAGATTTTTGTTTTTTATACTGACAAAATAAATTGAAATTGTCATTTTTTTTGTGTTTTATGTAACACTTGTAAATAATTTGTGGAGCACCTTAAGTCTTCTATGTAAAGCAATGTTATTGCTTAAGTAATTATAACAATCTGCATTTTTCATTGTTAATTGTCGGTGTCAGCCTCATTAATTTTAATTTACAGCCTGTAATGAAATTAAGAAAATTTTATGCTGATCTGCTGAAACTTGTTTCATAGGAAGTTACTTAAAGAAAACTAAAGTTTTCAGAAAGAATAGAATTGGCAAGTGTGCACACTGTGGATCACAGTATCAAAGCTCTGTTTTTTCTTTCCACATGAAAGGCAGGTATGTGACAGGATAATGCAAACATCTTTGCCATCCTTGGAAATCACTTACCATCCAAAGTGAGGAAAAGTAGGACAGCAAAAAGAAAATGTTTGTCCTCTACAGACTTGAATCAGCATCCCCTGCTATGGCCTAAGGAGTGAGTACGACCACTGCAGAGATACAAACATATTGCATCCAGGTTTGGTCACCACATTGCAATAAAAAGATGTTGAGACTCTGGGAAAAGTGCAGAGAAGAGCAACTAAGATGATTAAAGGCCTGGAGACTAAAACATATGAAGAATGGCTGCAGGATTTGGATATGGCTAGTCTAGTGAAAAGAAGGAATGGGGGGACATGATAGTAGTGTTCCCATATCTGAGGGGCTTTCACAAAGAAGAGGGGGGGTCAAATTATTCTCCAAAGTACCTGAAGGCAAGACAAGAAACAATGGATGGAAATTAATCAAGAAGAGAAGCAACCTGGAATTAAGGAGAGATTTCCTAACAGTGAGAACAGTTAAAAAGTGGAATGGCTTGCCTTCATAATTTGTGGGTGCTTAATTAATGGAGGCTTTTAAGAAGAGACTGGACAGCCAATTGTTTGAAATGGTATAGAGCAGGGATGTCAAACTACTGGCCCACGGGCTGGACGCGTCACATGGAAGCTGCACCCACCCCATTGCCAGCAATGGCAAAACCGGCCCGATACGTTGCGCGACTTCACATGACATCATGAGTTTGACATGTCTGGTATAGAGTCTCCGGCTTGAGCAGTGGATTGGACTAAATGACCTCCAATGTCCCTTCCAGCTCTGTTGTTCTGTTAAATGACTTGAGTGATGTCATTTGCATCAGTGGCAATGAAGCAGTGATGTTGTTAATGTCGCTTGTCGCAGATTCCCCTTCAACACTAACCCAAATTGAGCCTGTTGTGTTGGGTAGCTGCTGGATCTTTAACTGATCTGGTTTCAGTGTGATGAGAACACAGGTAAGGTGTGGTAGACGGTTCCCAAGCTTGATACAAATATGGTGATTTGGAAAAAGAGATGTGAAAATCGTATCAGACCTAGGTATCAATACTTATTCTACGTGTGGAGTGATGGCTTCATACTTTAAATACCTAACATTATTTCTGCTTATTTCATAAATCTCTTGGGGGCTCAGACTGCAACACTGCAAATATTTGGATCCATGTCATTTCATGGTAATCCAACAGGCAGCAAAGATTTAGGATAAAGTGCTCAGCTGTGATGTGTCTGTTGGACATACCAACATAGAAATATTCCAATGGCCTAAATCTGACCAGCTTGGTGTTCTTCCATTAAATTGGATAACCTCTTCCCCATTTTTATAAGATTCCTGCCAGGAACACCAAATTCTCTGTTAATTTAATTAAATTGTAATTTATAATGTCAATTTAAATCTTGTTGTGTTGATTTCATTATATTTTAATAATTTAAATGCTATTTATTTAACTTTGGAGTCCCAAGGATGTCATCAGGGACGTCTATGGGCCATGATGCCATCGTGTTCTTGGCTTTAAGTGGTGGCCCTCAAGAACTTTGAAATCTGTAATAGTTCACATAACAGAATAGTTTGGGAACCACTGATTTAGGACCTATGCTTGCTTGGAATCTTCAAGCGACTATTCCTGAAGTTTAGTAGACAAAGAACAGAAGAGATGCTGATTTCCACACTACAGGGGATGTAGCTTCCATTCACTATGGCCTGAATAGTAACAACTGAGTATCATCTGGTGTAGAAGGATTCTTCGCAACTTGCAGGATTTTGGGTAGGATGCCAAAATCTTTCATCTTTTGCAGTCCATCATAATGAAGCTCAGCTGATTTCAGTGGCTCTGAAGCATCTAAATCCAAACCAACTGAATGTATTCTCTATCATTAAGTTCAGGATGATTCTGGGTATTGTCTTGGATTTTGATGCACTACTCCAGTGATGGCGAACCTTTTAGAGACTGAGTGCCCAAGCTGCAACCCAAAACCCACTTATGCATCGTCGAGTGCCGGGTGGGTGTGGCCCATTGGGTGGGTGTGGCCCATTGGGTGGGCGTGGCTGCGGTGGTAACGGCAGACAGGGTGGGACTAAAAAGTTCAATCAATCAATTCCAACTTTGCAAGATCTTTTTTTTTCCGCGAGAAGTTGAAATTGACTGATTGAACCTTTTTTTTTTTTGCACACGGCGGCAGAGGCCTAAAGCGAAAAGGTTTTATAAAACCCAGCTGAAGGCCTAGGACTGGGGCGATGGCACGCGTGCCCACAGAGAGGGCTCTGAGTGCCGCCTCTGGTACCCGTGCCATAGGTTCGCTACCACTGCACTACTCCAAACAAGTTCTGTTTGCATAGGACAAAAGATCAACAATAGTTTGGATGTGTAGCTATTCATGACGTGAGAGGGCTGACCTCTGATAGAATTCCAGAAATGTATACTAGATGGAGAAGTTGTAAAAACACTCAGAAAAAGACTGTTTTCATACTTTGGTCAAAAACTCCTGCACAGTGGCTATAAAATTATCAGAATCAAGGTAAATCAAAAAAGATTTTAGTTGAAATATGAATATGCTCCTTAAGACTGTCACAGGTATAACTAAACATTTTGTAATAAGATTGCTCAAGTTTTCAATAGATGCTGCCATTGTACAACAACTTTGTGATATTATATTATTACATTATATTTATTCCAGGAAGATCCGCAGAGAAATAGATCCACAAATCCATGGTTTGCTTAGTGTCATGTAAGAATTAGAACATTGGCTTGTTTTTTTTTATTCAGCCAACTCATAAATTGGGGGAAAAAACACCCTCAACTTTAGCATGTTGGAAGAGATCCCAGTTTGCACTTAATGTTAAGCAACCATGGATTAAGCTGATAGTGATTGCTTAAGTACACTCATGAACAGAAGAAGCCATGTAAGAATGAGTGACATACAATAGCAGAGAATACAGTCAAGACTGAACAAATGAAAAGTGATTTTTTTTCTGGCTCTGTTAAAAAATGTGCTGGAGTTGAGTGGTATATATGATGCACTCCTTGTTAATGCTGATCATTTAATTCAGGTTCAAAACCATCCTATTTCTGTATTTATAATCCTTAGAATCATTTTGTACAAAATTCTGTATTATACAAGGATATACAAGAGGCACCTATGATCTAATGTATTTGAAGGCCACTTAATCTCCACCATTAGTTTCTGAGCATCAGCTGTGAGACTCTGAGGTTATGTAGAAATGACTGGGAACTTTCATTACTAAGTTGGTAATAAAAAAAAATATCCCTACATTAAGATAAATGTTAAGTAAATGTTTCTCGAGGAAACAAAATTTCTCTGATGTATGTCTGAGTTTCTGAAAGGAGGGCATTTGCTAAACAGGTTCTCTGAAATGTAGAATCAATACATTGATCCTGCAAAAGTTGCTTGGATTTTTTTGATGTCCAGACTGAGATTTTTCATCTGCCATAAATCATGGCATCAAATGTCATCCATCATTTTGGGAAATGCTGTATGAAGTTACTCAGATTGGCGGTCTTCAAATGCCATATATCAAATGAGAACTTAGAATCAAATAAAGTAGTTAATAGCGGAGAGCTTGACAAGGACATGTAGTTAGGTCCGAAATAAATTACAGCACTTTCCAGACAAAGGAAATTAACTTGTCTAGTGCTGATTGTTTACAAGGCATTGCACTGGACGCCAGAAATGGTGGGTAGTTCAAAAGAAATCAGCCGAGAACAAAATTATGTTTTACATTATTATTACACATGTAACTGTAATCTACTGTAGATCCCAATCAGCATTGATTGTAATGACAACAGAAGGCCCGATCCGGCCACAACACATTTCTCTCCCTCCCGACCGCTCCAGTTTCTGGAAATATTAATAGGATGTTGGGAGAACGTGAATCTTTGGATATTACTTACTCAGATTTTAGAGAAAGGAGCTGTCCCTCATAAAAGAAGATTAAAGTCCATAAATTCTTACAGGAGGAAGAAGCAGAATCTTGTCTTGGATTAAAATGGAAGCAGTAAATAGAGACAGCATCAAAATAATAGGATGTTAATAGAATGGTGATGAAGGCTGCGATTAAGGGCAGGTTTATGAAGTGAGTCATATGCTGAAGTAGGACCAAAGACCCTGGGAATGGGGGGAGTGAAGGAGAGGCAACGTTTCACAAGGACGTCAACTTGAAATAATTGTCACGTCAGCTCTACTGTTATGATTTTGCCTGAAGGTCAATCTCAGCAAAACTGGTTGACCTCTGAGACTATACTGCTTCAATAGTTGGACTATCATCCTAACCCTGGTGGAGATGATGAAGCCCTTATTTCCCATGGAAAGAAAATGAATCATTTAATTTCATTTCCTTATGCACGAGGAATGAGAATCGTTGTTCTTCTTTTGATGTATTCTGTCGTAGGAGAGCAGGCAGAACTGGGGGATGAAGTTAAACAAGATTAATCTCAGGCGCAAAGAATCAGGACCATCCGTTAAGTTGCAGCATAGACGATTTATTGAAGCCTATGCACAAGATTCTTGTCAACTAAAATCCAGCACTAAATTGGTGCCAGATAAGGCTCAGTGGAATTCAGGAAGGGCTGGATTTGAACTGCTTGTGGGAATGTAACAACTCTAGCCTGATTACACATTTAACTCTGCCCACCAGCTCTGCCTGCTCTTCTCCTACATATTACATTATTTGAAGATTCATGGATTTGGAAGGGGAGATTTGGTGCTCAGGACAATAACCCAAGATCTTTCTGAAGGCTAGCAGGACTGGCTCCACCCAAATATGAGTTTGGGGGAGAGATCATTTCACAGGGCTGGTATCTCTGCTAAAAATCATGGCCATCACTTAAGTCCCATCAGGAAACACTGTTTCAAAGGGAAGAACTGTTGAAAAGCATGCCCCTCATTAGAGTGAATGGGATGTGCAGATGTTCTCAGCAAGTTAATGGTTAGTGCAGTGTTTCTCAACCTTACCAACTTTAAGATGAGTGGAATTCAACTTCAATTTCAACAGTATGGCGGGCTGGGGAATTCTGGGAATTGAAGGCCATCAATCCTAAAGTTACCAAGGTTGAGAAACACTGGGTTAGTGGATTGACACGTTATTTTACATTATATGTTAAAATCACAGATCCATCTACATGTCGATAAAGTGAAACATTGCTTTATAGCAGCTTAATCTAAATAATTGGGACTGTGGAACCAACTCAGGGTATTACACCAGTGGAAAAAAATTAAAGATTTTTTTTTTTAATTATTAAAATGTAGAGTTTGGAGTTTTTAAAATAAAGCATTAGGGAGAAAATGTTCCTTCCCCAGCAGTGCTGGCTGAAGCTACAATATATTGCAACACAAACAAACATTATAATCACAAATATCAGGGGAAATTTAGGCTAAAGAGTGATATGGGGAGAAAAGGAATCTGACTGTGGAAAATTAAATTAATAAAACATTAAAGCCTTAACAAAGAAATCTGCTTTCAATTATGACTAAATTGCTTGCTTAGCTGAAAAGAAACATTCCCAATGTTTGCGTTTATTGGTATTCTGCAAAAGTGGGAGCATTGGAGTGAAATATGCTTCGAAAAGGCCAAGTGTTTTCCAATATCTGAATGTTTCTAAAAAGTTTCTATGTTTATTTAACTACAAGATTTGTCCCCCTTAGTAGGGCTGTGCCTCTTTCACCAGTGAGGTATGCTTTTATCTTAACATTTTTGTAAAGATGGAAATGTGCATGAAAATGGTAAAAATTCTGAGCACTCCTTCCTTTTTTTTTTTTAAGAGCTCAAACCAAAGTTGGGTTTAGAAAGGAAGAAGGGATGGAGATGATTGCAAGGTAACCTGGGACCACATCAGCAAGGTGCTTGTAGGGTTGTATTGTTAATCCCAGAACATGGTGTAGAAACAGCTACTCCTCCATTGAACTTCTGATTCAAACACAGGGTTCTGCCTGGCATGGGTGTTTCTGGGGTGTGAGTGTGGGTCGAAATCACCAAGCGAATGGGCTCAGGATCACCACTGAACCTCACAATATCTCAAAAGAGGATGAATCCATGAACGCCAACTAGCAGTCAGAAGACAGGATGAAAACTCTTTAATTTCACAACATATAGACAGACTTAACCATAGTTAAGTCATACAAAATATGACAATCCTAGACCAGGCCAAGTCCAAAAATGCTAGGGGATTTCTACAAGCCTGGCAATCTGACAAATTAGCCATCGATAGACACACATAGACATTAACAATATCTATAGACTATGCAAAAGAGACACAGTCAACTAGCCAAAAAGGGAACAAAAAGACCCAAGCATCTTTCCACCAGTAATCAACACCCAGATCAGCATAGATTAACTCAGAGTCAAAGGTTAACACCAGACCAACAATCAAGTAAACAATATCCCAATCCAACAGCCCAACCAAAGAATCTCTAAGACCATCCCCACCAATACTGACAGGGTAAGACACTAGTGCAGGGGTCTTCAAACTTGGCCCTTTTATGACTTGTGGACTTCAACTCCCAGAATTCCTCAGCCAGCATGCCTGGCTGAGGAATTCTGGGAATTGAAGTCCACAAGTCATAAAAGGGCCAAGTTTGAAGACCCCTGCACTAGAATATAAACTGAGGGCAAATCCCACTCCTTACCAGCACTGATGATGTTACCTAGTTTGGGTAATGAAACGTCTGCAAGAAAAAAAGCAAGCTCAGAGAGCACCAAGGAGCCCTCACTATGATGCTGGACCTGCCATCTTGCAAATGTTGACCTTGGAACTCTGGATCCTGTGTCTCACCTGCAGACCCAACCTTCTCTTTTAATGCTATGTCAAATGACAACCTTTGCTCAATTGGGAGGTGGGGTGTCATCTATTCATTGATTTTCCTTTAAAGCCTAATCACGTATCCCTCCCCCATTTCAGCCCAGGGCATTGCTTTTAAAGCTCATTGACAAAACAAAGTGTTACTTCTAAAGGAATCCGTATGCCTGATTCGTTTTTAATCCACAGGCCAAACACAAAGACGTTATTTTTTTATTTTTTGTCCTGCAAAAAAAAAAAAAAAGTCAGGGGACCTCTGACAACAGCCCCGACAGCTGTACTAATCAAAAAAGCAAACGAGGCCACAGCGGACGGTTCTCTGACCATAGAATCAATTTTCCACTCAATGCATTGTTCATTCGTGGAGACGTTAATGCTAGAATTGATTTTAACAGCCATTACAGAAATACTTAAAGTCAAAGGGCTTGCAATCTTTATTTATTTATTTGTTTGTTTATTTTAGCATGACCGACTGAAAAAGTGTATAGATATGTGGATAAATCAATATGCATGATTCACATCTATTTTTTTTTAAAAAAAAAAAATAGGTCTGAGCTTCATGCCCAGCTCATATAGCAAAGCATTAACGGTCTAGTAACTATCGGTTTGCAAATAATGGGACTAGAGTGGTCATAAAATGTTGTAAAATATACCCCAACTCAGGTCAAGAAATCATTAAAGCCTTCTATGAATTTTTTTAAAAAAAGGATTCAGTATTGAAAAAAAGATAATCTTTGATGCCAAACTCAAAATTACTTTGGGCATGTCAACATACTTCTTCTTGTTGTTGTTGTTAGTTGCGAAGTCGTGTCCGACCCATCGTGACCCCATGGACAACGTTCCTCCAGGCCTTCCTGTCCTCTACCATCTTCTGGAGTCCATTTAAGCTCACGCCTACTGCTTCAGTGACTCCATCAGCCACCTCATTCTCTGTCGTCCCCTTCTTCTATTGCCCTCAATCTTTCCCAGCATTAGGCTCTTCTCCAGTGAGTTCTTCCTTCTCATTAGGTGGCCAAAGTACTTGAGTTTCAACTTCAGTATTTGGCCTTCTAAGGAGCAGTCAGGGTTGATCTCCTCTAGGACTGACCAGTTTGATCGCCTTGCAGTCCAAGGGACTCGCAGGAGTCTTCTCCAGCACCATAGTTCAAAGGCCTCAATTCTTTTGCGTTCAGCCTTTCTTATGGTCCAACTTTCACAGCCATACATTGCAACTGGGAAAACCGTCAACATGCTCTTGTATGTTAATAGATGCTATGCACTACTGACAAAGCTAGGAGAATTTGAGCCACCAGTCTATATAATGGGGAAACCCTAATAAATATCTCCAGTCTTCCTAGTCAGAGGTAGTGAAGCAAAACTATAGGGAAACAGGGAATTCTGCCCAGCAAACCACTCCATGCCAGCATGATGATGACAAGAGCTGGTTGATTGCAACCCTGGTGATTGCTCATTGCCAACAGCTCTTTTATTATCAACCCATGGTTCTCCAGCCATTGATCAGGTGCAAGAGAGGGTTTTTTTTAAATCTTCTTTGTACTGAAGCAAACAGGGGTAGTGGGTGACATTTTCAACCACATTGGAATGAAAGGGCATCTGAGATGGTATTTAAGGCAGGCACGGCCTCCTGAAATTCTGGTGGATACAGGAAATGACATCACAGGAAGGAGTTGAACTGTGATCTTCTTGCCCTGAGTTCCTGTCCTGTCAAAAGCCAGTGCCATGTCAAAATGACTGAATTTCAGTACATTTTATTTTGCAATGTTCTTGTACTATAAAAAGAGTGATAGAAGCAGTTTGTCCTCACCTTGCCAAAAAAAATAAGGAAGGAAGCTACAGTATAGGAGTGCATTTGGCTGATGAGAAATCGATTCCTATTGGGGAGAAACCAAGATTCAGTAACCAAGATTCAGAACAGATAGCAAGCTTAGATATCTGTAAAGACTTCTAGCATCTAGTTATTGCTTTTATCTCTCAACTTCTGCTTAAGGAAACTCTGCACTCAGGCTGGCTTTCCATAAGTCTCTTCTCCAAGATTAACTTCCTTCCTTCCTTCCTTCCTTCCTTCCTTCCTTCCTTCCTTCCTTCCTTCCTTCCTTCCTGCATTTTTTGTGTCGCATGAGAAAAGCACATCTTCCTTCCCCTGTCCTGACCACTTTCTAGAGGGGGACAATCGAGAGCATCCTGTCATACAGCATCACAGTCTGGTTTGGAAGCATCACTGTTTCAGACAGGAAGGCGGTGCAGAAAGTGGTGAGGATGGCTGAAAAAATAATTGGCAGTCCCCTTCCTCCCATCCAGGACATAGCACAGAAGCGTTGCTTGAGCAGGGTCCGTAAGATTATCTGGGACACTACACATCCTCTTCATGACCTGTTTTCCTCGTTACCTTGTGGGAGGAGGAGGCTTCGTGGTATCCGTAGCAGAACATCCAGATTCAGCCACAGTTTCATTCCATACAGCATTAACCTTGTGAACTCTCAAGCTTCCTCCTTCCGTTATATATTCAAGATGGACAGTATTTAATATTTATTTGTTATGTATATGTAGGGGTATGGGTATGGGTCTATACATATGTTGTATGTAGTATGTTTAGGTGTATGTCAAGTATGTGTTTCACTTTGAGAGCGGGCAACTGAATTTCATTTTTGATGTGTGCCGTTGTGCCCACAGTAAAAAAATGACAATAAAGGTTATCTCTTTCTTTCCTTCCTTCCTTCCTTCCTTCCTTCCTTCCTTCCTTCCTTCCTTCCTTCCTTCCTTCCTTCCTTCCTTCCTTCCTTCCTTCATTCATTCATTCATTCATTCATTCATTCATTCATTCATTCATTCATTCTTCCATTGCTTAGGCCTTATCCGCTCAACTGAGTTCATGTAAGAAGCTAGAGTAAAATGCAGTTAGTTCACTGAGGTTCCATGGGCTTATGAACTCACCTTGGGTCTAAGATCCTCGAGTACGATGAAGAACGATCGGGTGAAGATCCTAAGTGGAATTCCATGACAAGGAGAATGTAGGAAATTGTTAAACACTGTTCACTTTATTGTAGTAAACAGCAGGCTTTCTCCTGCTGAACAGTGGAATTTCAAGTGAGTCTTAACTACCTTAAATTAAACATTGATAAAGAGAAGAAAGTAGGAAGGGGTTGGCTGCACTGGAATGTCCCTTTGCTGCTGTTTTGATCCACAAATAATAATAAAAAAAGCCTCTGCCAAACCAAAACGCGCAACTTGACACTTGACACAATTGTGCTCTGAGTTCCTAGGCTTCAGTTGCTGCTCCTTGCAGGGGGAGAGTTTTATAATTAAATTTTGTAAACTCAGGAGGCCTCTTTTTTTATTATTATTTGGAAGAAATTAATACTCTTAAGGAGTGCTGCTGGGATCATAGTGTGCAGGAAGCTGTTTACTACCTGCTCCATTTGGGAAATTCCTTAATAATTATAAATACAAAATTACTTATAACGAATAAATGTGCAGTGGCCATTTAGCTGCCCCTCTGGATTATTCGGCGGGGTTTCCCACCTCTTTTAGTCTGACATCATCTTAAAAGAGAAGATTGCAGGACGGGCCAAAGTGCAGAGAAAGAAAGCAGGAGAATTGAAAATTGAAATTGAAAATCTTACAAATGATAGTGACGGGCTCCTGATCGCTAATAATCATGGAAAATCATTACAAGGCTATAGAGATATTCCTTCTCCAGGGTCTGCACAGCTTGAGTACTTCTAATGATGCAAACCCATCTACTTTCCTCAATAATTGCTTCTGCTGTCAAAATGCTGTAATAATTAGGTAATTGTTTCTAATATTCAACCCCAAATTTGTCTTTCTGTAATGCTCTATGACAGGGGTAGGCAACCTTGGCTCTTTTATGACTCATGGACTTCAACTCCCAGAATTCCTGAGCCAGCTATGATTCATGGGAGTTGAAGTCCATGAATCATAAAAGGGCCAAGGTTGCATACCTGTGCTCTATGACAATGATTCTTTGTCCCATAATCTGGGTTGTGGCCTTCTTCTGTGTGACATGTCTTCAGTGACTTAAACATTGTTGTTGTTCTCTGGTATCTCAATTTCTTATTGGGTGATTTAGATGTAAAGACTAGTTTTCACCTAGGTGAGCATCTTATACAGGCGTATCGTGACTTTTTCTCCATTGCCGGCAATGAGGCGGGCGCGGCTTCAGTATGATGCATCCATCCCCTGGGCCGGCAGTTTGACATGCCTGATCTAGTAGATGGTTTCAACAAGTACAGCTTGCTTACCATCATAAAAGAAACAAGTCTTTTCCCCTTTTCTTTGAATTTGCTTATATACAGATAATGGAGCACGTGTACTTAGGATGCTGGTTTGGAGGTTAGCAAGCCCATGTTTGAGACCTGACTGCGGCTGTGGGGTGGGGTTGAGTTCCCGTCCTTTACTCCAGCTCCTGCCAGGGACATGAAAGAAGCCGCCAACTGGGCATCTCCTGGGCAACCATGATGTCACCAGCTAATTCTTTCAAAATGTGCGATATGATATACCGATTACTCACCTGAAAGTAGCATTCTTGATGGAAATCTGCTGATACTTTAACTTCCTCCTTAATCAAGTTTCGAAACCTAGTCTTGCTGGGGCAAAAGACATTGCTTCTCAACTTGCCAACAAGCTCAGTGGGAGGGGAGATTAAGGAAGCAAACTGTGGGATGGCCAGACCCAGAGATACTCTCTCATAACAGAGATACGATCTCATAACAATATTTTCCAACTTGATTGGGCAATGTGACCTGACCCAGAGGGAGGAGGAAGAAGTTAATGCTTTTACTATAGGGATTTGGGAAGGGACCTGCCAGAGCTGGTTTTACTTTCATATGTGCCGATATGGTGTACTCAATAAAGCTTTGCATTAAGAGATTAGAAAGTCTCGAAGGTGTTTGCTTGGTTGGGTTCATCGGTCGGACCTTTGACATCATATTAATAAGAATTATTTTTTGGGATTAATCAAGATCAAAGAACTCAGAGATGGGTTTCTAGTAGCTCAATAACTTTCAATGCCCTTCTGATTTTGATTTTAATTCTTCTTAAAGCGTGGTACCCAAAACTCGACTAAGGACTTGAGATGGGGCCTGGCCAGTGCTGAATAAAGTGAAAAGAATATACTTCTACTGATGCAGCACCAATTATTTCTGCCTTTTGTTTCTATAATCACATTGTACTGTGTATTCAAATTCATTTTGTGATCTTCACTTTCAGTCCTCTTTTCACAAGCGATATCACAAAGCCAATATTTCTCCTCCCATACCTGAGCATTTGACTGCATTTCCTCAGAAAAGAACTTTGCAATTGCCTGTGTTAAATTCAATTATTTTCAACACACTTCTCTAATCTATTAACATGATTTCCCCACCAACATCTGGGAGTCCAGCCAAGCAGTGGGATGTTTTGAAATTTGATAAGCATTTCCTCTACTTCATGATTGAATGCATTATTTAAATGTTGGAATACTAGATCCAGGAGTGAATCAAATGGAAATCTATGGAAGTCATCCCTTATGAACTAAAAAGTAATAATAATAATAATAATAATAATAATAAAGTTGGAAAGGACCTTGGAGGTCATCAAGTCCAACCCCCTGCTCAGGCAGGAAACCCTACACCATTTCGGACAAATGGCTGTCCAGTCTCTTCTTAAAAACCTCCAGTGTTGGAGCATTCACCGCTTCTGGAGGCAGGTTGTTCCATTGGTTAATTGTTCTAACTGTGTCAGGAGTTTCTCCTTAGTTCTAGGTTGCTTCTCTCCTTGATTAGTTTCCATCCGTTGCTTCTTGTCCTGCCTTCAGGCGCTTTGGAGAATAGCTTGACTCCCTCTTCTTTGTGGCAGCCCTGAGATATTGAAACACTGCTATCATGTACCCTCCCCCCTCGTCCTTCTCTCGTTAAACTAACATACCCAATTCCAGCAACAGTTCCTTATATGTTTTAGCCTCCAGTCCCCTAATCATCTTTGTTGCTCTTCTCTGTAATTTTCTAGAGTCTCGAATCTTTTTTACATCGTGGTGACCAAAACTGGATGCAGTATTAAGTGTGGCCTTACCAAGGCATTGTAAAGTGGTATTAATACTTCATGTGATCTTGATTCTATCCCCTCTGTTAATGCAGCCCAGCACTGTGTTGGCTTTTTTGGCAGCTGCAGCACACTGCTGGCTCATATTTAAGTGATTGTCCACTAGGACTCTGAGATCCCTCTCACAGTGTTACTATATTGAGCAAGGTACCCCCTATACTATACCTGTACATTTGGTTTTTCTTGCCTAAATGTAGAACCTTACTTTTTTCACCATTGAATTTCATTTTGTTAGATAGCCCATGTTCAAGTCTGTCCAGGTCCTCCTGTATCTTAAGCCTGTCTTCTGGAGTGTTGGCTATTCCTGCCAGCTTGGTGTCATCCGCAAATTTGATGAGTTCCCCATCTATCCCCTCGTCCAAATCGTTGATGAAGATGTTGAAGAGCACCGGGCCTAGAACAGAGCCCTGGGGCACCCAACTACACACTTCCCTCCATGTAGATGCAGTTCCATTGAGGACCACACGCTGAGTACGGCCAGTCAGCCACCTACGAATCCATCTGGTGGTGATGCTGTCTAACCCACATTTTTCTATCTTATCGAGTAGTAGGTTGTGATCTACTTTATCAAATGACTTACTGAAGTCCAAGTAAATTATATCCACAGCATTCCTCTGATCCACTAATTTTGTCACTTGGTCAAAGAATGCAATAAGGTTTGTCTGGCATGATCTGTTTTTGACAAACCCATGTTGGCTTTTAGTACTAGCTCCATGGGGTTGAGGTCCTTCTCCTAAGCAGAACATCATGAGGTTTTTTTTTTGCCAAATGCTATGCAGAAGCCAAGAAAGTTTATGTTCTCTTAGAATCCTATGGACAGTCTGCTTAGGAAAACAAAACCCTGAGAGTATATTTAGACTCGGAGGTGCGGTGCCTTAGCTGTTATGATGCTGGGCTATTGACTGGAAGGTTAGCAGTTCAAAACCCAAGGACCATGTTACAAGGTGAGCTCCCATTACTTGCTCCAGCTCCTGCCAACCAAGCAGTTTGAAAGCATGCAAATGCAAGTAGATAAATACGTACCACTTTGATGGGAAGTTAACTGTCAACTGTCCAGTTGGCATTTTCAGAAAAAGAAACTCCTGGGCCATGTTTTTACCAAGAGTATAATACTTTACTGAAAATTTACACTGGCACAGAAGAAAGCAAAACCAGCTCTGGTTTTGCTGCTCAAAGCCTTGCTTAGTTAAACAATAGACTCCGTCACCTCCACCCACCAGGTGCTCACATTGTCCAACAGTAATATTTCTTCTTATTATGGAAACAGTCCACTTCTCCTTCGTGTGGCCTTGGCTCTCAGTTGCCTAGACATCATCCCTCCCACCTTTGCATTCCCTCGTCAAGATATGAGCAAAAGATAAAATCTAGGTGAAAAGGCAAATCAGCCTCGTTGTGTAGTCATGCTGGCCACATGACCACGGAAGCGTTTTCCGACAACACTGGCTCCCTTGGTTAAGAAACAGAGATGAGCAGCACCCCCTAGAGTCAGACACAACTAGACAGGGGAAACGTCTTTACCTATATTTAGACTAAGACCTTCTATGTCAAACATTGGGAAGTTGTTAGATTCATCCCTCATCACCTTCTAAGAGAGTTAAACAGTGGCGTGGATTAGTAGTGTTGCCTCTTGTGCATCCAGTTCTGAATTGGTGCAAAGTCGACAATTAATTTCCCATTTGCTTTTAGAGCTGTAAAAGATAAGCTACGAATTGTGTACTAATATTAAATGCAAATCTGATAACATAGCAGCAGATTTACAGGGTTGCAAATTTAGCTTGCTTCAGGTTGTCTTTACCTTCTCCCTTTTATTTCTTCACATTCCAGGTCTTAGAAGGAGAAATGGTGAAATAAGGCCCCAGGAAGAAGCGTAATTCAGCGGCTGGCCTGCTGGATGTGATGAGAACATAATTCACAGGTGATAGATAACAGAAGGTAATTTTATGGTTACTAGGAATGAGTTTGCATTTGTTGGGAGAGTTGCTATATAAATTTATAGATCTATTTGGTATGTACAGCATTTTAAATTTTAGTGGCAGTACATGAAACAGTGGTGGAACAACACATATATAGCAGGACTAGGACCCTTTTAGGAGCCACTTACAAAATGTTCTGTAATTCAGCATGAAATAGGTTCAGCCTGTTCTTGCAAGCTAATTATAAATCATGTTCCTAAGAAAGAAAGATGTGATTAAGTATGAAGTGTCTGTGTGTTTGTGACATTGTGCGGTAAGTAAATAGGTTTTTCTCTTTCCCTTTAATTGTTTGAGTCAGACAAAAAAGTTGAGGAAGGCAATGTTTCCCCATCCAAAATTATTAGGTGGTTTGTTTGTTTGTTTGTTTGTTTTTAAAAAAACAAGTTACACTTACACTAAATTCTTGATCAGTATTTTAAAGTATTGTTTGAAGTTGGCTGACAAACCATCATGTCTCCCAGTTTTTCTGTGAAGCTCGATACTGTGAAGAGGATACAGTAGAATTGGAGAACCAGAAACCATAGCCAAAACACAATGTTGTCGTAAAAAAAATGTGCCTCAAAGGATACCGCTTTATACTACACTGATACGATCACGCTTGGAATACTGCATCCAGTTTTGGTCACCATGATACAAAAAGATGTTGAGAGTCTAGAAAGAGTGCAGAGAAGAGCAACAAAGATGATTAGCAGGTTGGCAGCTAAAGCGTATGATGAATGGTTGCAGGAACTGAGAATGTCTAGTCTAACGAAGAGAAAGACTAGTGGTGACATGATGGAAGTTTTTCAATATTCGAGGGCCTGCCACAGAAAAGAGGAGGTCAACCCATTCTCCAAAACACCTGAGGATAAGACAAGGAGTAACAGATGGAAGCTTAACACAGAGAGATCCCACCGAGAGATCCTATCAGTGAGAACAATTAATCAATGGAAAGGCTCGCCTTCAAAAGTTGTGAGCATTCCATCACTGGAGGTTTTTTAAAGAAGAGATTGGACAGCCATTTGTCTGAAATGGTCTAGGGTCTGCTGCTTGAACAGGGGTTGAACTAGAAGATCTCCATTTTTCTTCACCTGTACAGTTTAGCATTTTATTATTGTGGGAAGAATCCAGAGAAAGAAATATTTTGGGAAATATTAAAAAGGCAGACTATATTTCCCCAAAGGAATAATGGAGAAGATCTTTAAAAAAGACAGAAACCAGCCTTCAGAAATCAGCCCAGCCCCTAGCTTTTAGAAATCCAAATTCAATAATCCTTTCAGAAAGGTTGGAGCCTTCCAGCTAGAAGCTGAAGAAATTAGGAAGACAAAGACCCTTAAAATCTACACACCCCATCCAAACTCTAAGACACAACATAATAGGATTAACCCACCAATACCAAAAGGGCACACTCAGACTCAGGTCAAAATACATGACACAGGAAATACAAAGCCTCAAACAGGAACAGGAAACAACCTCAAGAGCCCCAGAAGCTATAAAAGCCCAGCACTCTGCTCCATGTGGTCAGTTTTTTTCCAGAGCCATCTGTCTGTCTGGCTCTCCTCTTCAATAAACTACAACCTTCTTTCTAAAGCAGTCTCCATGTTGTTTATTCCCGGCTTGGACTGGACCCTAATGAAGATTTTTCTTTCAACAATTATGGAGAGCTAATACATTGCAGGGGTTAGTAACTAGAAAGCCTACTAGTTAGGGAATCCAGATAGATGGTGAAGATTGAAGTTCAAGTCCCTAATCAGCCATTGAAGTACTCATTGATCCTGGGTCTTCTGATTGAAGGAATAAGCTGAAAGAGAAACACAACATACGTTGCTTTGAATCCCAAGATATAAATCTAAGAAAAACTCTTATTGCTGTAAATTGCCTGGAGTATTTATTGCTGAATATGTTGGCAATGCTGTGAGAACTGAAGCATTGTAGTAGTTGGGAAAAAGAACTGTGTCACTGAGAATGGTTGTGAGTGTTGCATGTAAAATCTCCCGACAAACACAACAATGATCTTTCACATAATGCCATCTCTTTCTGGACATAATTCATGAAGGGGACTGAATTGTGAGTAGCTGAGGCACATGAGAGAGTAGCTGAGGCACGTAAAAGATGCCTCCTTTATTCATAAACTTGCCCTCAATGCCCAGGCTGGGTGAGAGAAACTTCAACTAAGATCCAGTAACTTGGTGGTGTAGAAAAGCCACCACAAAACTAGTAATGGCTGGATTCTCCATGCACAAAATTTCACCCTCTGCTTCCTTTAATCAACTGGGAGGGCCTTTTATTGCTCTGTATACCTCAGTGCTAACAGCACTACAGCTTAATTACATTGTTTCTTTGTTGTGTTATTTCCACTGACATCTCACTCTTTAACTCCTTGTACTATTAAGGAGAGAAGTTGTTTTTAATGTCATGAGAATGGGATATTAAATTGACCCAGTTGCAATCAATAATACAGGTATATCCTCCTAGGACGGAATGTTCACTAAATATTTTCACTTTGCTATTTTTCTGCTTCGTTGACAAGTTGGCCAACAGCTCCCTTCTTTGCAAAATGAGTAGAGATTTATGGATGATGTGTCCATGTGTCCATGGGTGGAGGTGGAAACATGATACTTAGAGTATCAGCAAGAAGAACAATAAATCTTCTACTTACAAAAAGAGAGAGAGAGAAGTGAGGACAAAGGACTATGTGTCAATGGCCAGATGCAGTGTGATAAGCAACAGTAAATGTACTTGTTAAAATTGGGCATGTTTCAGAACACAATTGGTAGAAATGCTTTTGACTTCTCAGGACCTCAAAAGTAGCTCAGCTCCTTTCCAACCTCCAGTAGAGCTACACAGAGAACTTCTGATCGTGGGAAGGTAAGAGTGAATATATCAAACACAGTTTGTAGTGAAGCCATTAAAACAAGTGTGCCAAGCATCTACTTTGGTTTATTTGGCATAATATATGAGCAACCGTATTCAGAAGGACTATAAGGTTGCCGTGAAGACGAAGAATGAGAGATTGGTCAACGGTCTTTCTGTTTCCACATTCAGCTGTTACAATCAGCAGCCAGCGCCATCAAGGTCACCACGATGTAAAAAAAGATGTTGAGTCTCTAGAAAGAGTGCAGAGAAGAGCAACAAAGATGATTAGGGGACTGGAGGCTAAAACATATGAAGAATGGCTACAGGAACTGGGCATGGCTAGTCTAGTGAAGAGAAGGACCAGGGGAGACATGATAGCAGTGTTCCAATATTTGAAGGGCTGTCACAGAGAGGAGGGGACAACCTATTTTCCAAAGCACCTGAAAGCTAGACAAGGAATAACAGATGGAAACTGATCAAGGAGAGAATAAACCTGGAAATAAGGAGACATTTTCTGAGAGTGAGAACAATCAACCAGTGGAACAGCTTGCCTTCAGAAGTTGTGGGAGCTTCATCACTGGAAGCTTTCAAGAAGAGACTAGACTGCCATCTTTCAGAAATGGTGTAGGGTCTCCTGCTTGGGCCAGGGGTTGGACTAGATCAGGGCTTTTCAACCTGTGGTATGCGTAACACTTGTGGTACATTAACGAGTGGCAGGTGGTACACAGCCCTGCCTAGCCAAGTGTAGTGGGGGAGGGAAAGAGCCAGCACAGGCAAGCGCTTACAGTGAGAGAGTCCTCTGGAGCTGCAGAGGCACGGAGGAGAGAAGGAGGGAGGGAGGGAGATGGAGAGTGGAAGGATTCTTATGTGCTTTTGTGACTTTGAAGTTCTGGGATTTGTGCAATGTGGGCTTTGTGTTCTTAAGGAGTGTTTGGCAATTTCTATTTGGCTGATGGCTGATGGCTGATGTCTCATGTTAGCTTCTATTGCTCTGCTATTGTTAGCTGTAAGTTTTGCTGCAAGGGATTTTGAAGTATTTTTCTCCTGAACGGATTTTGCCTGTAGATTCCTTTACTTATGAATGGAGCCATTTGGGGAGGCTGCCTTAGCCGGCAGCGAATACTTACTACATTTTTTTTTCTTCCTTACTTTCCTTTCTAGCCAGTAGCTAATTCTTAAAGGGGAATGTGCCTTTTTAAGCTAGTTCACTCAGCAGTTTGTCTTTTCTGTTTCTGGAGGCTTTTCCTTGTTTGATGAATATATGGAAGAGAAAAAATATGGGGGGGGGTTCAAATTCTTCCTTCAGAAGGAGGTGGGCATGAGAAAGAGGGAAGCAGGGAAGGAGGGAGGGAGGGAAGTCCCGCCTTAGCACTTGGCCACCAGCAGCCCTGCCATTGGCTTTACTTGTCAAAAGGTTGCAAAAGGGGATCACATGACCCTGGGACACTGTGACCATCATAAATATGAATCAGTTGCCAAGTATCCAAATATAAATCACATGACCCTGGGCATGCTGTAATGGACATAAGTGTGAAAAATGGTCATAAGTCATTTCAGTGCAATTGCAACTTTGAACAGGGGTTTTTTTTTTTTGGTCATCAAGTTTTTGACACCTTGCTAGGTGGTACTCGAATATTGCCATATCCTAAAAGTGGTACAATCGGTGAAAAGGTTGAAAAGCCCTGGACTAGATGACCTACAAGGTCCCTTCCAACTCTTTTATTCTAACTTTTAACTTCTAAGGACACTAACCAACATAGTAGTAGGACCCTCCCTGCCTTCACAGTCTCATCTCTAACACTCTCTAATCTGTTTTTAAAGCAGCCCTCAACCGATGCGTTTGAAAGCTGTGCTAAACAAAAGATTTAGTTAGGAACAAGAAAGCAAAACAAATCTTACCCTAAACCCAAGCATCACTCAACCAACCAATGAACAGCTTCAGGCCATTCCCCTTCTGAAGCTGTCTGCTGGCACAGCAAGTTCATTGTCTGAGTAATTGGGAGTTACAACTAATACCTGTGGCTGATCATTCTTTGATATTCGAAATGATGGATCTTTATGGAGAAAGAAGACAAATCACAGGAGCAAGCATTCTATATACTTGCCATTGTAAACGCTCCTCCTAGTGGTAAATTTTCGTGCAGTTCTTTGGCTGATTAATAAGCAGCAACTCTTAGCCGAGGAATCTGTGGTTTAGAACTCTGTCAATAGACCGAAGTTAACTTTCAGCGTGTAAAAAAAACAAACATACCCGTAACAGCCAAAGGAAATCAGTGGAATCACGGAATTGACGGGCGCCTGTGTACCCGTCTGTCTTATTACCCTGATAGCCAGAATGGAAGGAAAGAAAATAACCTTTACTGTACCGTGGGAATGAACAGAAGTCGATGATTCATCTCTGCGAATCTGCTTGTTGAATTTGATGGATCATTCTTAAAAGCAACGCTGCTAATCTTCAGGTTTTCTTTTTTAGGTTATTCACAGATCAGTGGGTTTTCTGGCTAATACGAGTCCTGATGCTCTTCTCCCTCCATACATGGTATTCATCATATCTTGACAAGAAAAGACCTCCAGTCTACAAATGACCTTCACTGAAATAAGACGTGTTAGTGACTTCTTTGTGAAAGGGAGATTTTTACGGCTGAATCAAAAATACTAATTAGCACACATACAGTATACTGTACACACAGAGGCTGAGGCTGAAAGGCAACCCTGGTTTGTTCTGCACTTGGGAATTCTCTCAAAGAGGGGCTGTTAGGGAGGTTTGTTATGGCTAAGTGGAAAAATCACATGAATATTACCTAGCTTTATTATTAACTACCAATTCATCAGGAAGGGAAACCCGCTGAGCTCCTTGTCGCTCTGAAATGGGCTGCTGCCTTTAAAATATTTAGGTCTTCCCATTAGTTTCTGTCAATCTGGAAGAAAGTGACGCTTGATGTGACTTGTACATGAGAGCAGAACAAGACAAGATGTGGTAGTGGTAACTAGAGTGAAATGGGCTAGTCACTCTCTTCACACAGTCGTTTCACTAGGAAATAAAAGAAATGGGAAATATTATGCTTTTATAGCGAATAATTTATATTTCAGTGAGCCTTGCGCTGCTGGAAGGGAGGGACAGTGGTATGGCTGAGAGGTTATTCTTCCTTCCATCCACTTCTGCTTGGAATCACAGCAGGTTGGCCAGTATTGACAACAGGTGTGATTTATGGACACTGGGGAGGAAGCTAAGAGGCACACTTCGTTCTGTTGGTGCAAAAAGGTTGTGTGTCGCCATCTGTGCTTACCCCTAAAGGATGGTTGTCCCACAGAAAGCGTCTCACACAGAAGAAGGTCAAGCCTTGCTGTTTATTCTCCTAGAAGGCCCGGCATGGAATAGTTATTTAAAGATGGAGAATGGCAGTTGATTGTTAGGAAAACATATTGACAGCAAGAGCAATTGGACAACACAATATCACCAGAAGATGTGGTGGCTTCCTTTATCTGAAAGTATTCAGCAGAGTTGGACTCCCATGTATCTGAGATACTTTGATCTAGATTCCTGCCCTGATCAGGGGGTTGGATTAAGTGGTCTCGAAAGGAAGGAAGGAAGGAAGGAAGGAAGGAAGGAAGGAAGGAAGGAAGGAAGGAAGGAAGGAAGGAAGGAAGGAAGGAAGGAAGGAAGGAAGGAGATACCAAAGTTCTCTGAAGTTATTTTCAATGTCTCTCTCTTTATCCAACCTTCATATTATGAATGAAAATAATGATCTGTTCCTTCGTCTCTCGAGAATTGGAAACCACACTCCACATCTCAAAAAATAAATAAATCCTGAGATCTACAAAGAACATTCAGCAATAAATTGGACGGCTGATTCAATTAGTTTTAGGATGCTATATTTTGTAATAAGCCTGAATTGGTTTAATTTTTGCCATCTTCACTTTAAGGATTTCACGAAGCAAGACAAAAAGAAAAAGGACTTCTCCTGAAGAGCTTACTGTACATCAGAAAAGATCTTGCTGGCCACACATGTCTCTTGCAGACCCCCAGGTTCCTTTGTCCATATGAGAGACCTGAAGTTGTTAGGAAGGCAGGGATTAAGTGCTCTACCACTCTGTTTCTTTGTCCCCTTTTGAGTTATCCAAGTTGAAACCAAGCTATAATTTACAGGGTGCTTTACAGAAATGTAGTATTATTATTTTTGAAAAAAAAACTGCCCTTTCCCCCCCCACACACAAAAACCAATTAAGAGAAATTCTCCATAGCTGCAAGTTTATTAAACTAAGAGGTGGAAACCCAACTGGGAGAAGATTGGAGAAATGTACCAACTTATGGGGTGCTGCACCAAGGGCTCTGTAGAATCACAAGTTGTCCTATACCATTTCTTGGATCAATTAGCTTACATGTCATCAATCTTTTTTTTTTTTTTTTTTTTTTTTTTTTTTTTTTTTAATATTTTTTTTTTTTAAGACAACAAAACATAACACACATAGACATACAATGTATACTCCTTTTTTTTTAAACAGCAATTTCGTAACTGTAATCTTCTATTATTTACATTTTCCCCTTTTATTCTTCTTTTTTAAAAAATATTTGTCCTTGTTGTCCCATTGTTTCTTATTTCCATTTTCTTCGTTCATACTATATTTCATACTAAGAATAATACATATTATTACTATACAATATTATACATTATTATACACACATTTTCCCTTTCTTCTTAATGGGTCTAGTTTAAGAATGATTCAACCTGGACCCCCTCCATCAAAGGCACTATCTTTGTACGTAATTCCAAAACTGCACACAGGCCATTTTTGGCTCCCAGTACCCTTGTCTACTTCAAAGGTACATTGTTTATCCACAGCTCTAGAAATGATAACTTAAAAAGAAATTGATTTCTTTGGTTCAGTGTTTTTGTGTCAGTTGCTTTAGTCTTCGGGATTTGCAGCTCTCATAAATTAATGGAACAAGCCCCCTGATAGAGCTTAATATTAGAAAGAGAGCTAAGAACTGCACAGCAGGATAAAACCAGATGAAGCCATACATTTAACCCAAACCTTCTTTCCCAAACAGTGGTCTAACCGCCTTTGAAAAATCACTCAGAGATGGCAATAGATAGATGATCCTCATCCACTTTTGAATACAGGTTTGGAGGTCTCCGGACATTATCCCCGAATGATTCCATTATCCTTAAGAAATGTTATGAAGGGTCAGGTAAGTGGGAATTGTAGGCCAAGGATATCTGGAGAGACTTTGGTCTTCTACAGGCAGTAGAATGGAGGATCTTGTTTTGGTGGTCAAGTGTATATTTTTAAATCATTCTTATTGTGCCTAGAATACTTTCGTGGACAGAATTCCACACCACCACCTCTTCCATCCCCCTCACAAAATGGTTTGAAGGAAAGACATTTCAACTCTTTGCAGACCTCTGCTGACCAAAGGAGAGCCATTGGGATCACGTTTGTTTATGTGTTACCAATAGAAGAGACTATGTGTAGCCCATAGTGAGGTCCTTGGTGTTCTCTAGGTTTGGTTGTTTTGCCTGCAGACGTTTCATTAACCAACTATGCGCTGTTGATGTTACCCAGTTGGGTAATGTATGAATTTGATCACCACTAGGGTTTGTCCTCACTCTCTCCAACTGACCAGTTGTGCAGACAAAGTTACAGTACTTCACCACTACCAACTGTGGCCTTAACAAAGCTGTGTTTTGCATAAAAGAAATAAAATAAACCAATGATGCCTTGCTCCCCTTCACATTTTCAGGTCATGGTGTACATTTGTCTGGGACTTGCAAAAAGAAACATCTGAGGGGTAATTACGATGGGAAACCACGTATGCAAAATAGTGGGGGGAAATATATATAGAAATCTTCCAAAGGGGATTTTCCAAACCACCATATTTCCGTTGTATTACAAGGCTGCTATAATAAGTAAAGTTAAAAAGCTGCAGTTCTGGTTGACCATTGTGTAATCCAGTACTTTCCCCAATGGTTGCATATTCAAAATAATGCTGGAAGAAGAGAAGAATTTCTATGTGGCAGTGACCAATGGAGAGGCACGATGGCTCAGTAGCTTAAAAGACACTGGAGAAAGTCTACATTCTGGCAGTTCAGGTCCTACCACCACGGAACAGGGTGAGCTCCTGTTACTTGCCTCAGATCCTGTCAACTTAGCAGTTTGAAAGCTGTAAATGCGAGTAGATAAATAGGTACCACTTCAGTAGGAAGGTAACAGAGTTCCATGTTTTGCTGTATGCTTTGTGCAGCAGCATGTCACACTGGCCATATGACTGTGAAAATGTCTTCGAACAGCACTGGATCATTGGCCTAAAGAAACAGAGATGAGCACGGTCCTCTAAAATCAGCTACAACTAGAGGAATAAAACCCATAGGGACTCCTTTATCTTTATCTTTAATGAGCAATGGCTGGATGGAGGGCACAAGCAATCCAGAATTCAGTCAGAATTTCTACTGATGATACATGGGATGATTATAAGTACTGCAAAAAAGTAAGATCGGGGCTGGCAAGTTAAATGAAACAGAATTAAAAAAAATTAATACTTGTTTTAAGTAGCGCTAAAAAGCATACAATACTGTAGAAACAACTGAATGTAGAGATGATCTTGACATGGCGTTAACATATCTTAACTGCGTGTAGAAGTCTCAATGTTTTGACTTATTTATCAGTAGCCCTCCATGGATTTACCTTCTATAGATTGTGGTGTTATGGTGTTTTTTTAAGTCCTGAAGGCATGTTGGGTTAAACCAAATGTACCAAATGCACAGGTAGAGTATAGGGGGTACCTTGCTCAATAATAGTAACTGTGAGAGGGATCTCGGAGTCCTAGTGGACAATCACTTAAATATGAGCCAGCCGTGTGCTGCAGCTGCCAAAAAGGCCAACACAGTGCTGGGCTGCATTAACAGAGGGATAGAATCAAGATCACGTGAGGTATTAATACCACTTTACAATGCCTTGGTAAGGCCACACTTGGAATACTGCATCCAGTTTTGGTCACCACGATGTAAAAAAGACATTGAGACTCTAGAAAGAGTACAGAGAAGAGCAACAAAGATGATTAGGGAACTGGAGGCTAAAGCATATAAGGAACACCTGCTGGAATTGGGTATGTCTAGTCTAATGAAGAGAAGGACGAGGTGGGGTATGATAGCAGTGTTCCAATATCTCAGGGGCTGCCACAAAGAAGAGGGAGTGAAGCTATTTTCCAAGGTGCCTGAAGGCAGGACAAGAAGCAACGGATGGAAACTAATCAAGGAGAGAAGCAACCTAGAACTAAGGAGAAACTTCCTGACAGTTAGAACAATTAACCAGTGCAACAACCTGCCTCCAGAAGCGGTGAATGCTCCAACACTGGAAGTTTTTAAGAAGAGACTGGACAGCCATTTGTCTGAAATGGTATAGGGTTACCTGCCTGAGCAGGGGGTTGGACTAGATGACCTCCAAGGTCCCTTCCAACTTTATTATTATTATTATATTAAACATTCCAGTGCACAGATTATACTCAAAGCATTACAACCAACTGGCAAGGATATGGCAAAGAATTCTTCATGATATCACAGTGTAATATGATGGCTAGTAGATGGAATTTGAGATGTAAGATATGTCTTAGCCATAAAGCTCATAGAAAAACTATCAATCAGTCATTGGTGAAGTTTACATAACCTATCCAAACGTTTGCATGATAGACCAGCCTTTTTCCCTTATTCCTTCATCCCCACTTTTTCTTTTCTTTTAATGACCCTGTAATTCCTTGCATCAGGTTGGAGATGGGGCAACTGAATGGAGCTGAGCATTCACTGGCTGGATGCCCTTCCTGATGCCTATACGAAGCACACAGCAAATATTTTCTCTTTGCAGCCAGAGAGAGAAATATCTGCCGTTACCTAGGATTGAACTCATAGTCCCGTGGTGGCGAACCTATGGCACGCGTGCCAAGGCGGCATGCGGGGCCGTCCCTGTGGGCACACGTGCCATCACCCCAGAGGGAGGCGGGGCCAGGCTGCTCCCCTCTGCCTCTCCACGTGCGCCTGTGATCTCGCTCTCTCTGCACTGTGAGTCGGAGCAGCTGCAAGAGGGTGGATCCGGGCTGGATGGTAGAGGCAGCTGCCAGTGCGAGTCCAGGTAAGCCTGCAGAGTGATTTTGCACCCCCCACATGGCCGATCCGGGTGGCAGAGGCCTTTTCCAAGCCTCTGGAGCTTGGATCCATGGCCCCAGGATGATTTGTGGCACCCCAGCAGCCCGATCCGGGCTTCAGAGGCCTGGAAAAGGCCTCTGCCACCCGGATCTATGCCTGCAGAGCGATTTTGCACACACCCCCATGGCCGATCCGAGCTGGCCATGCCCACCCTGGCCATGCCCACCCAGTCTGCCATGACCACCATAGCCACACCCACCCAGCGGGCCACGCCCACCTGGCACCCGGCGATACATAAGTGGGTTTTGGGTTGCAGTTTGGGCACTCGGTCTCTAAAAGGTTCTCCACCACTGTCATAGTCTCTTGATTATGAGGTGAGAGCTCCACCTCTTGGCCATCATGCCATGCATTTCTTCATACCCATTAATCTTACAATATTAGCCAATCTTGTTCTAGGAAATAATATCAATATTTCTGTTGTACAACAGTACTAAATCACATCACCACTGATCTCCTTCAGCCATGATAAGCGTTTGGAATGGGGTGGTGTCAAGCCCATGTAGATAGTTACTAACTGTTTTTACCCACTTTTACTCTAAATAGTAGTTACTGGGCTATAGCTGACTGGGTGGCTTTAGTCCAAACACTCTCTTTGTGTCCATCCAAACTTACTGGGTTGTTGTGGGAATAAAATGAGGGAAGATCTCCATCTATATGATCTTGAACTCTGTATGGAGAAGGGCATTTAAAAGGTATAATTTGTTCAATAAGTAGATATCTGGTTAGGTAACAGCATGGAGTTGACCTAAGCAGGATCAGAGCTGGTTGATACTTTGATGGACTCTAGCAGAAAATCTTACAACAGGAGAATAGACAGGGAAGTGACAGCCAAAGCAAACAATAACAACAACAAAACCAGGAGAGGGCAGTGACAATCTACCTCTGTACTATTGCCAAGAAAATAATATAGATATGAAGTCACCAAGCGTTGACCTCAACAACCTGAAAGAAATGGGATTGCTATCCTAACAGAAGGATGTTTTCTAGGTAAATCCCCCTGTCTGTCTTATACTAAGGAAAAATCATAACTCAGTGAGATTTTCCATTGCTAGTGGTTTATCAATCTCTTAGTAATCTGCTCTTGTTTTTAAAAAAAACAAACAACCCGTGTCACTTCTACATACTTCAGACAGATAAGTGTAATCTGAAATACCGTTCTTTAAAACAGAGGGAGAATTTGGAAAAGAATTGTTGAGTGAGAAAGTCTAAGGTCTTCCATCTGTTTGCAGTGATTCCAGTCTGGGCTCTGTAGCTCAATCCCGTCCTTTAGCAGGAAAGAAAGGGGCAGAAAGCTGGAGAAGGTGGGGAAGACCCACTGCCAGTAGACTGTCCAGTGTCAGAGGAGGTGGGAAGTGATGACAGTGGTGACCTCATATAGGCAATTATCGTGGCTGTTCTGTTCTTGCAAAGCAGACATCGAGACGAGGCAGGTTCACAACAAAGGATCTTTTTATTAGGTACATTCACAGAACAGAAGCAATAACACAATGACAACTTGCCTTTTTATACTCCCCTTGCAAGGGGATGCACATCCAATCGTTGCAGGCCAATCTCCCGCCTTGCGCATGCGCGCAAGGCTGGAGACAGCCTGTCTGGGTCCCGGGCAGACACGTGGTCTGTCCGGGTCTCTGCAACCTTTCTACAGCCTTCCTGAGCCTTGCTGAATGACTCAGCAAGGCCCAGGACATAACAGTGGCTGTCCACCATTTGAGGCAATCTCATCTACCCTGTACCGTAATAGAAAGAAAAGCTGACTTTCCTGATTCCTCTCCAATAATTAGAGCCCCCAAGGTCAGCTGCATGCTGGGAATTGAACATATGGGTGTTCTGACCCTTGGCAGGCTGGGAATCAATTCTCATCTGAGACAAAGTGGGGCATCTCCTGTCCCTCTGCCTTCGGATTGGCAAAAGCTTTCCCCCATCCTCTGAAAGGTTTATGGGAAGAAATGTGCAAGGACCTTGTCTGGTCTGATCAGGTGACTAATGGAGAAGCAAAGATCACGTGGGTCTTTCCACTCCATGGGTCATTTTACCCAGCCAGCTGCCAAAGCTGAACACTAATTGGCTGCAAGTGATACAAAACCTTAATGTCATTTTCCACCCTGGAACCCCAAACTATTAAATACGGCTTTCTTTGCAGAAGAACACCCATGTGCTGTTTCCTCTCTCTCAGAGCACACTGAACACAGCCCGGACGGCGAGAAGCGCTCTGTTTCATGATAATTAAAATTTACAGTTGCACTTTAAGCAATAGGGCAATTCTAGGAGATGCAATTATCGTGAGATAATGACCATAGCTTGTTAGAAGATGTACAGGCAGCCAAATGGCTCTAATGAAGCATCCGAGATGGGGTAAAATTATTTATCAGTAAGCATACAGTACTTCTCTTACAACAGCCTGATTGTACGATGTGGGGCTCTGAGGAACGAATTCCAGAAACCCTTTCTGTTCCTTCTCCGTCCTTCTTTCATCATTTGAATCCCGTAATAAGCAATCAAGCATGACAATCGATGCACACCTAGAGGATAGCGTGCACTTCTCAGACAGCAGAAGTTTGCACAAACTTCTGCTTTCCGAGGCATCTGAGGGAGGAAATAAATTCTTTTCAAAGCACTGGCTGTCACTTAGTGTGGCTTAATTGGTTTGTACTTTTTAAGAAGTTTGCTCTTTAAATACATGCAGGAGGGAGGGAGCATGTGTGCCTCCATATGGCATGCATGCACAACCAACAATCCCCCCTTGCGATCATGAAACATCAGGATGTCGGGCTAATGCAACCTTCCTTTAGAAATGCAAACGAAAAGAATCAACCCTCCATCTAAAAAAGGGGGTTAGGGTCACTAGTGGGAGAAGCAAAGGGGATACAAAAGATTACTAATTCTGGGGGGGGGGGCTTGGATTTGCTTAGGGATCCAAAGGCAATTTTCCAACCACTTATATATGACTGAACCTTTATATTCTGCCTCCTGGAAATAATTAGTTGAAAAACAGCTATTACTCTTTAATTATAGTTATAAAATTATCTGACATATTTGTCAAATGTTACCTGACATCTTCATAGCTTTTTTTTTTTTAATCTCTGTGGTGCTTGGCACAATGCCTCCATTCAATAATGTAAGAAAGGTACAAGTTAGAGAACTTCAGAAAATTAGAATAGCAATAACACTTAAACTTATATTCTGCCCCATCGTGTTCTACAGCACTCTCTAAGCGGTTTACAAATGTCAGCCTATCGCCCCCAACAATCTGGGTCCTCATTTTACTGACCTCGGAAGGACGGAAGGCTGAGTCAACCTTGAGCCGGTCAGGATTGAACGCCAGGCTGTGGGGCAGAGTTAGCCTGCAATAACGTATTCTAACCACTGCGCCACAACAGAAATACAAATTACAAATACAATTACAAATATAATTGTGGCCAGACTGCCTTCCATAAAAGACTTGTATATTGCATAGGTCACAAAAGGGGGCTGAGTAAAATAACTACGGATCCCTCACATCCTGGATATAAACTGTTCCAACTGCTCCCTTCAGGATGTCACTGTAGGACATTGCATGCCAAAACAATTAAACACAGGGACAGTTTTTACCCTCAAGCCATCACTCTGCTGAACACCTAATTCTCACAGTTAGACTTATATATATATATAAAGACTTATCTAATGTCTTTATATATTTACCCATGTTGTATGGCTGTAGTAGTATTATTTATCCTTCTTCCTTACTCTCCCCTTTTATTAGTATTAGTATTGTGATGATGATGATTATTCTGTTGCCTTGCATGTACACTGAGTGCTTCTGTACACACAAATCCCTTGTGTGTCTAATCACGCTTGGCCAACTAAAGTTCAGTTCAGTTCAACTCAGTATATAAATACACTCCCATTTCTACTGGTGTTGAAAGTAGCTATTGATGGGAGGAGAAAGTGGGGGCAGGGGATTTACACCAACGGGTTTTTTTTAAAAAAAAATCCCGGTTACGGCTTTGGCCTGAAACGGTCACATGACTGATCCTAATCCAATTGGAGATTAAGTAGGGAAACGGGATGACATCATAATTTAGTTTCTTTCCTTTTTTCCCCCTTCTCACTCTGTCTCCTCCTCCACCTCTCTTCATAAACTAAAGTTCTAAAAGAGAAAAAGCTAAAAAAAGAAGAAGCAAAAATATAGGGATATTTATAGACATGGATATATCAGTGAAGAGAAGTCGTTCATTCATAGCTGATCTATTTTACGGCATAACCCTCGACTTACCAAAGTTCATTTAGTGACCGTTCAAAGTTACAACGGCACTGAATAAAGAGACTTACAGCCGTTTTTCACTCTTATGACATCCCCACAGTCACATGATCAAAATTCAGACGCTTGGCAATTGACTCATATTTATGACGGTTGCAGTGCCAAGGGGTCATGTGACCAGCTTGTTTGATCTTCTGACAAACACAGTCAATGGAGCAAGTCAAATTCACTTAACAACCGGATTACTAACTTATCAACTGCAGTGATTCACTTAACCACGGGGGCAAGGAAGTTCATAAAATGGGGCAAGACTCACTTAACAAATGTTTCACTTAAGCAACAGAAATTTTGGGCTCAATTTTGGCGGTAAGTCGAGGGTTACCTGTAAACAATTCTGCAAAATGGTGAATAGTTGAAGCCACGTGTTTGTCTTTCTGATGCTGACCAGGAAGTCTTTTGACTGCAACTCCATTTTCTTCGACCCAGTCCTATGTGATCAACGTCAAAAGAATAGAAATATCTCATTTAGTTATGGTTTGTTTCATAAAATGCAACCTTTTCCACTTCTTTTCCACTTTCAAGATTCCCCTCATTCCTTATTTATATTAGAATGAACTTAATTTAACCCTGGACAAGACAAGAGTTCATTTCAGGGAGGGCTGTAAATCTGTTTTCTGATAAAGGAAATAAAAAAATGAGTATAACTTCTCGTTTTAATAAGGAGAATAAAACACCTCCACTGGAGGTGGCTGATGGGGTAACAGAAGGCCTTATCCCCATCCTGTGAAGAATTATGAAGAATAGCTTCATAATCATAATCCGTGTGGTTTTCACATTTTCATGTTTTGGGTTTTTTTGTACTTATTTTATAACTTGAAAAGGGCCCAATCTCATCTGATAGGGCAGCTTAAAGGTTTAATTAATAAATAAATGAAATGAAGTAAACTTCTCAAAGCGAACATTGGAATGGAACTCTTTCGTGTCACTAATTGTGTGAGTCCTCTTGGAGATAAACAAGTCTGGAAAACAAAAAGAAATAATAAATTTCTTAGGATAATAAATCAAGCAAGTTAATAAAAGCAAAAGCCTACCAAATAATGCGCACAAGCAACTCTACAGGCATTCTTGTTGTGAAAAATCGTTACGGAAAGCTGGCATTATGATATCCAAGAGATAATGAACAAATGTGAAAGATGCTGAATTTCTGCAGAGGAGAAGGTATTATTGTTTCATATGATTTATAACAGCCAGACGATGCATTATAATAAGTACATCCAATAAACCAATATATACCAAATAAACATCTTAATAGTCATTCATAATTCATTCATATGGGCCTTTAGTTTTAAAAATTGATTTTAAAACATTCATCTGTTCCTGAGATACAGAAAAGGCTGTTTCTTTTTTTATACCTATTTCTTGGGTGATTCTGATAAGAAATTTCAGAAGAAGCCAATAATGCATAAATAGATTCTTAATGTCAACATCCATGGCCAGTTAATAGTCAATGAAGGCTTTGATTCTAAGATAAAAGGGGTTATTATGCAAAAATGTAGGTTTTTTTTCCTAAATTCAGTATTCCAGGAGAGCTGTACATTATTTTTCAACCGCTTTCAAGTTAATCCCAGGTAATGATATAGAACAGACTACCAAGACCACAAACAAAATATTTTGCTAACATTATTCAAAGTCTAACAATTACATAAAAAATAATTTGTTATTTACAGTTTATGAGATTCCCAAGACACATTTTAAAAGCTTGCTCAGTGTTTGTGTACATTAACAAAAAAAAATCAAAATCAAATAGGGAAATGGAATTAAAATACCCATTCCATAGAAATAATTATGTACATTTTTATATGCTTGTTCACCTGATAAATGCATTTTTGCTTACAATTATTTCTAATACATGTCCTTTGATAAGCCAGTTGCCTTGACATATGCACTTTTTATGCATTTTACCCTGATCTGTCCACCTTAGTGTACATTTTTGTGCATGCATTTAAGCTGCAAAAATGCACCATAAAATTTGGAGAAGTGCAAAAAAAGGAAGGTTCATTTACGAGGTTGTGGATGAATGCAGCACTTTGAACATTATGCCAATTAAAATGAAAATATAAACTAAAGCCATTTTCTCCCTCTTTAATTTGTATGAACCTTAGAATAATATTTGCTACATGTTTTTTTTAAAATAATTTAGTGGAAGAGAAACTAGACACATGGGGATAAAAAAGAGGCAGAGAGAAGCCAGATCCATTCTTCATGGAGTCCATTACCCACCAGTATGTGTTTAAGGGGGGGGGAGGAGGAGGAGGAGGAGGAGGAGGAGGAGGAGGAGGAGGAGAGAATTAATCCATCAAACGAGCAGATTTGACATCTTTTCTCCAAGCAAAATGCAGTACAAATGTGCTTTAAATGCTGGAGGGCAGCAGAAATCAAGGCCCGTGAATCTGTATCAGGCCAAAAGGGTGTTTGGCTTCTGGCATTTTGGGTCAAATATTGCAGAGTTTGAACCAAGTAATCCATTCTCCGAAGGACTAATTCTGACAAACAGCCTCTTCCATGAGCAGAGCATCTATTCCTACTTAAGAAATGTCTGCATCTTACAGTCCGCTAATAGCACTTCCGGAATTTTGGATAGTAGGTGTTTTGAGATGTTCATTCCACAGACTGTAAAATTGTGTTTGGAAGTCCAAAGATGATGCAATTCTCTAAGTGACCGTATTTAATTATAGCCTAAAAGAGGTACCCCACTTTCAGTTAGGGTAGCTTCTGTGGTATAACAAATGCAGTACTTTGCACTGCACTGGATATGTGATCACGTTGATCGCCTTAATAATATAAAAATAAATATAGCTTTTACCCCAGTCAAATTTGTCAGAGTGCCCATCTAATTTGGGAAAACAACCACATGTAAAAAAAAAAGGAGGGTACCTCTTGAATGAATGATAGCCTGTTTAAATTATGCTCTTTCTTAGTTTTGTGACATTTTTATATAAATAATGAGGCAAGCCGTAGCTGCCAACATCCGCTATGATGCTGCCAAGGTAACTCTGTGGATGAATCCATGAAGTCCTTTAGAGTCAAGCTCAGCTTGAAAGAGATCAGTCTTGACTTTGTTTTAGAGAACTGACATTCTCAAAATCCTCTTGGGGCCCAGATAAAGCAACCTTTCATTTAACTGAGATAATGAGATAACAAAAAAAACAACAACAAGAGACTTCCTGTGGACAGAACAAA
>JALGBA010004220.1:685000-867500 GCA_023970755.1 Azemiops feae
CCTCAGGTTGAGACTCTGGGAAGAGTGCAGAAAACAACAACAAAGATGATTAGAGGGTTGGAGGCTAAAACATATGAAGAATGGTTGCAGGAATTGGATATGTCTAGTCTACTGGAAGAAGGATGGGTGGGGTGACATGATCTCAGTGTTCCAATATCTAAGAGGGGATCAATCTGTTCTCCAAAGCACCAGAAGGCAAGACAAGAAACAACGGATGGAAACTAATCAAGGAGAGAAGCAACCTAGAACTAAGGTGAAATTTCTTAACAGCAAGAATAATTAACCAATGGAACGGCTTGCCTCCAGAATTTGTGGATGCTCCAACACTGGAGGTATTTAAGAAGAGACTGGACAGCCACTTGTCTGTAATAGTATAGGGTCTCCTGCTTCAGTGGAGGGTTGGACTAGAAGATCTCCAAGGTCCCTTCCAACTGTGTTATTCTATTAAGTTGTATTTCCTTGCTTGCAAAGGTATTTAGGAAAACAAAGCAAAGGAATCTACTAACTGTACAAGACCTTCAGATATGTGTATTTTTAGGGTCCTCGGATTCCAGCTCCCAAATTTCAGTAACAAGAACACCGATTTTCAGTATCATAATTTTTCATTAAAAAAATGTAACGGAACCGGAAGCTTAAAGCAAATATATTAAATCTCTTTTCAATACCTTTCCCCCTCTGGCCTCATGGATTTCTCAACAGGATATGAGGAGCAAGGTGAAATAACACATTCCGTCTAACTTTATTTGCAATGGGTTCCTGCAAATTGCAACACCTATTAAGTAATCTGAGATCATCCAAACCCTTCTGAACTCTTCAAGGAGTTTCATACATTCCTAGATCAAAGACTTTTAGTTACCACACTGATCACTTCTACACTTCTGTTTTGGACAAACATATCAAGTATCATCCTTCCAAATAAACTTGTGTTGCCTATTTTGCACATAAGTCGCCATCCAGTTCTTACCTTTGAAAGAATGACTTGAGTTCTAGATGAAATTTCATAGTCTTGGGCAATAGATGGGTTTAGGCATAATATGCCATTGGATTACCCTGATGTTTTACCCCAACATGCTGTCCAAAGGCTGATGTGGCCCACAGCTCACCAAAAGCTGTAAAGTTATGCCTGTAAACATTAGGTTAGATTTTGATTGAATCAGACTTTCCTGTTGGATGCATTAAAAGACATCGTCAATGAGCAGATGATCCAGGAGCTGATCTGGAACAAATTGTAGCATGGCTTTGTTATGAAATGGGGCCTGCCTACTCCAGCATCACACAGAAGAAGAACTGGAAAATGGGTTTTAGTTCTTTCTCTCCATTCCATTCCCATGCACTCAAGTCAGACAGACATAGTTGAAAGAAACATGGTGGTGATTTGATTGCCTTTTCTAGATTGTCTTCCCTTAAGAGATCTGCACCTAGACATGTTGTTAAGTAGCTTATATTGGTGATCTTTTCATTAGATTTTCTTTTTTCCAAAAAGGGGGGTTGGGGAACCCCAATCAGAAATTGTGTGCGCTTCGATACTTTTAATTTTGCAGGCCACTGGGCATTAATGTGAAGGAAGATTATTTGCAAGGGGTAGGGAATATGATGTGGCTTTTTGTTTAAAATAACTGCTGTTATGAGAAGAATTGCTGACATTTTGTAAAGTTCAGAGTGTGATTCAATATGTTAGAAGAGGTCTTCGTCAGTGCCCCAGCAAGTACTTTAAAAGCAGGGAGAGAACTAGGCCTATTAAGCTGACCGTAGACCTGTCATTTCTCTTTTCCTTGCAGAAAAGGGCTGTGGGACTTTAAAAAAATCTTTTAGGCATTGTAGAGGTCCATGGAGATTCTCCATCATCCAGGTCATGGTTGTCCCAAAGATGCTTTTTCAAGAGACAGCTGGACTTCCTTGTTTTTCCTTGAAGATGTTTTGCTTCACATCCAAGAAGCTTCTTCAGCTCTGACTGGATGGTGGGAAATGGAAGGATTAACAACCAGCTGTCTGCAAGGAATATAAAACATATTCAAAGAAAAACGAGAAAGTCCAGTTGCTTCTTGAAAAAGCACCTTTGGGTTAGGCATTGTAGTTGAATTTTAGTTCCATGTTCTCAAAGTCTACAGGGCAAGGACGCCTAGGAAGCAAAATAGCAGAAATCATGAAACGTTTGTCTTGCCGATTCTTGGTTTTCAGGATCTCAACATCCTTTAGACAAGGATTCAGTCATGCACGTCCTTCCTGAATGTTACAAAGCATCAGAAGTACTGCAGATGTTAAGTAAATCATGTGGTCATTAAGCACATTTGGCTTCCCCTGTTGACTTTGCTTGTCGAAGCTGGTTGGGAAGTTTGCAAATGACTCTGAAACCATCATAAATACTATATGTGTCTGGAGCGTGGCTCAGATTTTCAAAAACAAACAAACTCACTTGGGATTCCAGGAACAGAGTTTTATTGAGATTTAACTTTTGCAAAATTTGGTGGTCTTAAACTCATGCAGGAGATTAAGCCACACCTATAATCTTTAAAAGCACATATTTATATCCTTTCACGACACTGGTTCCCCCCCCCCACTATCGCACTCAAGCCCACCTGCTAATCCCGATCAGCTAATCCGAAGCGCCTAAATAGAATAAATTTCTGTTCATGCCCTCCCAGGAAAAAGCCCCTTGCGTTTGCTGTACCTGTTAACCATGACCTTTTTCTAACATAAACTCTATCTTTATTTTTGTGTTTCCTCTGCCTGCGGTTATGTCTGGTTTCCGATGGCCTACTTATATGTCTAATATCACAGCAACTATCTTGCATGTGTCAAAGCTCCTACTTTTAAAAGCTTAAGTTGCTCCATTTTATGATTGTTACGCTCACTCCTTAAATTTCAGCTAGGATTATTAAGATTAAATGTAATGTGTTGTCACACCTATCTGAATATCTTTAAAATAAATTGGTATTACCCCTCCTTAAAATGTTATCACTAAACAATTTCTGATATAAATTATTTTTATTTCTTACATATGCCAGTTGCCAAGGGCCCAAGTTTTGACGACCCTTTGCGAGTTACATTTTTCAGTACCATTGTCATTTTGAACAGTTGCCAAACAAAGGGTTGATAAATCAAGGACTACCTGTAACTGTATGATTGCTACTACTGCTGCTTGTAGGACCTCTTTAACATACTTGAAGCCCTCCAAGTATTTGCATAATCACAAACTCCTACAGCAGAAGGAAGACAAATAATAATAATAAAAAAAATCTATCCCTCTCACTATTATTGAAATCCAAGATTTTGTTCAACTCTAATTGCTAAATACTGTATAACATTTACTTTCAAACATTTCTGACATGTAAAGTAGTCGTGATTAAAAAAAAATGTTATCCTTAATAAAAGCGAATAACTTTATACTTCAGTTTGAAACCATATGTCCTCTAATACCTATGCACCATAGGGTGCAGCTTTAATGACTTCCTTGTTGGGGCCCCGTTGTAATTAAAGCATTAAAGGACATATGGCACATCAGTGTCTTCAGCAGCAAATTTTCCAAGTTGGGGTTGTTCTCTATGGCAAGCATCACATTCTTTCAATGTAGTTTGGAGTGGAAGTGTAGAATTACATGTCAAATTCCTCAAGAAAAGACAGATCGGGTGAATAGTGTGCCTCCACAGTTATGAAAAATAGCTCTCCGTTTAACACCAGAGTCATAGTTTCACCAGGAGATCCTTTTCAGTATGAAAAAAATAAATAAATAGTCTATATAACAATCAATCAGGAAAGCTTATTTTAGCATAAAGGATGATATGAGCTCTAGACTACTCAGAAGCCTCCCTCCCTTCATATGCCCATAAATATGAAACACAATAAATCACAGCAAATACATTTTAAACACAGGGGTTATTAAGAGGAAAATTCGCTAAACAACATCATTCTGAATCTTAAGTATCTGCTGTCTTTCGGATCAAATAATTTACAAGTCTCACCACAGAGACGATTGTCTTGTTCAACATCTGGCAAGTGGGTCTTTTGAAATCTGGTTGTTTCTAGAGAAAAGCCTGATGTGATCCACAAGGAATCCAGGGGTGGAATCATCAAATTCAGGGATCAAATTAAAGCATCATAACAGGTTGCTACCTAACAAAGGGAAACCTACCACTTACCCATTACAATAAAAACAAAAAAGACGTTGAGACTCTGGAAAGAGTGCAGAGAACAGCAATAATAATTATTAGCGGGGTTGGAGGCTAAAACCTATGAAGAACAGTTGCAGGAACTGGGTACGTCTAGTCTAACGAAAATAAGGACTACGGAAGAGATGATAGCAGTTTTCCAATATTTGAGGGGCTCCTATAAAGATGAGGGGGTCAAACTATTTTCCAAAGCACCAAAAGGCAAGACAAGAAACAATGAATGGAAACTAACCAAGGAGAGAAGCAACCTAGAACTAATGGTGAGAGCAATCAACCAATGGAGCAACTTGCCTTCAGAAGTTGTGGAGGCTTTCAAAAAGGGAGTGGACAATAATTTATCTGAAATGGTATAGGATCTCCTGCTTGAGCAGGGGGTTGAACTAGAAGACCTCAAAAGTCCCTTCCAACTCTATTATTCTATGAGTGTGGTACCTCTTTAGGACCTTGGGTATATACTATAGTCAAAGTGGTCTTAAAGTTTGGAAGATTTTTTTTTAAAAAAATGTAATTAGAACAACAGCAAATTGTATTATCCTTATGTAGGGCTATGTCCTATTATTTCCCATCCCATTCCACTCCCATTTTTTTTTACATTAAACACTCTCAGTTCCTTCAATCTCTCTTTATAGTCTTAGTTTGTTACTCTGATTATTCTCATTCAGGTGTGATGTCCAGAACTGGATGCAACACTCAAGGTAGAGAATAAATTAGAATTATAACTGCCCCTAATATACAGTGTAACGGATACTTCTGTGACTGCAGCCTAAAATTGCACTTGCTATTTTTTAACAGCCACTTCACACTGCTGATTCCTCTTCAGCTTGACCTCAGCTATTACCCAAGAACCTTTCACAAGTACTGTTATCAAACCAGATTCACCATCCCAAGCATGACAATTTCATTTTTGCTTCATACGTGTCCGTAATTTTTCATTTTCCTCAGTAAGTTTCATTCTCTGATGCTTCTCATTGGAAATTGTGGGGATCAGTATGGATGCTGTTTCTGTTTTCTGGATTATCTATTCCAGCTAAGTATTGGTCATCTGCCAATTTCATAAATATTCTTTCCATATCTTCATCCAAGCCATTCATATATATATATAAAATAGTTTGCAAAATCCACCTTCTTCTAAAGGTGCCTCTGAAGACCTACGGATGTTAGTGGCTTTGGGGGAATCAGCACCGTCTCCTAAACTGATAATTATTTTTTTAACAAGAAAATGAAAACATTTATGAAATGGACATTAACTATTTATGTGAGGTTCAGTAAGAATGAGCCTCATTTTCTGTTTTTAGAAATTAGTAGATGGTGCTTTGAAGAATGTAAAAATTATTTAAGTTGACGTTAAAGTAAAATTAATAAAACTAATAGATAGATAGATAGATAGATAGATAGATAGATAGATAGATAGATAGATAGATAGATAGATAGATAGATAGATAGATAGATAGATAGATAGATAGATATAGATATAGATATAGATATAGATATAGATATAGATATAGATATAGATATAGATATAGATATAGATATAGATATAGATATAGATATAGATATAGATATAGATATAGATATATACACATACAATTTGTGTAACCTGGACATTTCAGATTAATTTAGATTGGATGCAAACACCCTGTTGCCAGAAATGCAGTTTAGAAGCTCGAACGTTAGCTCATGTGAGTTGAACCTGCCATATTATTGTTACACTTTGACTGAGATCTACAGGATTGTTATAGTTATTGCTGATGAAAAAAAATATATTTTATACTTGCCTGGTATTATCATCATCTCAAGTTGTTTTGTTCCTTCTGCCTATGTAGAGATCTTAAAAAAAAAATACTTTGTGAAAACAAAAAACAAAAAATAAAACTGAAATCTTTGTAACATCAATGTAATTCTGGAATTGCTAAATGTACAAACCGATCTTAAAACCACTGCAGAGGGCAATTCTATTAATAGTTGATGAGGATTCAGCTTTCGTGTAAGTCACCAAGTAAGGGAACTCGGTGCAAATAGCCTAATGAAACTCGAAGCAAAGTGGTTTTTCTTTGCTTAAAACCATAAGGGAGCAATAAGCACTGGGATTGAGCCTCTTCCCCAAAGCTATCCCACCCCCAAAACTTTCCCATCCCCCAAAGTCACAAAATCTTGTTTGTTTACCCAGATGCTTTTAGATCCCAGCTTGTCATGCCCAGCTCTTATTCATTGTTCCTTGTCTTGCCTTCAGGTGCTTTGGAAAATAGGTTGACCCCCTATTCTTTGTGGAAGGACCTCAAATATTGGAACACTGTTATCATGTCTACCCTAGTCCTTCTTTTCACTAGACTAGACATTCCCAATTCCCATTCCCAATTCCTGCAATCGTTTTTCATATGTTTTAGTCTATTAATCATCCTAGTTGCTCTTCTCTGCACTCTTTCCAGAGTCTCAACATCTTTTCTATAATGGGATGACCAAAACTGGATGCAGTATTCCAAGTGTGGTCTTACTAAGGTTTACAAAGTGGTACTAATACTTCACGTAATCTTGATTCAAAGAACAGCAGATCTGGAACATCTTTTCATGCACATTAAGGAAGCAGACATGGATTGACATCTTTGGACATTGGGTACTATCTAACAAAATAAATTTCAGTGGTGAAAAAATTAAGGTTCTACATTTAGGCAAGAAAAACCAAATGCTCAGGAATAGTATAGGTGGTACCTGGATCAAGAGTAATAATTGTGAGAGGAATCTTGGAGTCCTAGTGGACAATCACTTAAATATGAGCCAGCAGTGTGCCAATACAGCCAATACAGTTATAGGCTGCATTAACAGAGGGATAGAATCAAGATCACATGAAGTGTTAATACCACTTTATAATGCCTTGGTAAGATCACACTTGAAATACTGTATCTAGTTTTGGTCACCACGATGTAAAAAAGATGTTGAGATTCTAGAAAGAGTACAGAGAAGAGCAACAAAGATAATTAAAGGACTGGAGGCTAAAGCATACAAAGAACGGTTGCTGGAATTGGGTATGTCTAATTTAATGAAAAAAAGGATGAGGGGTGACATGATAGCAGCCTTCCGATATCTCAGGGGCTGCCACAAAGAAGAGGGAGTCAAGCTATTCTCCAAAGCACCTGAGGGCAGGACAAGAAGCAATGGGTGGAAATTAATGAAAGAGAGAAGCAACCTAGAACTAAGGAGACATTTCCTTAGAACAATTAATCAGTGGAATAACTTGCCTCCAGAAATTGTGAATGTTCCAGCACTGGAAGTTTTTAAGAAGAGATTGGATAACCATTTGTCTGAAATGGTACAGGGTTTCCTGCCTGAGCAGGGGGTTGGACTAGTAGACCTCCAAGGTCCCTTCCAACTCTATTATTCTGTTATAGGACAAATTTGTAGTTAGCCATTCCTCATAATTGTATGCCCAAGTGCCTCTTTTATTGTCATTGCGCTTGCTTGGATTTGTTAGAACTCTGCAAATGAACTTGTGAATCTCTGTGCAGCTCTTAGTGTCCATCCTTTAAAAACTATAAGAAACTTTAATTACAATCTAATTACAATCTTGGCTGGATAACCCAGCAGGACCCACAACCACTGCCCTTTCAAAGTCCCAGAAAGCCAAGTCAAAACAAAATGTGTAGAAATCTAACTTGCCCCGGGAGGGGGGAAAATGCAAACTTGCCAACAATCTGCCGTTTCTCCACAAGTGATAAAATCGCTAAAAATAATGTGGGTATCAAATTCGCAATGTTTTCAGCATGGAACATTTCTGACTGTTTATATAAAGACACCTGAAAGGCAAAGGAACTTCAGTAGCTATGATACAGCAGCAAGATACAGCTGTCTCTCCTGGTCTGTTTTTATGGCCTGCTGGGGGTTGCATCTGTGCTGAAATTAACACAGCCACATTAACTAGTTGTGTGCACTATTTGGATAATCTGACTGCAGCACAAAGAAGGTGAATGCAGCACTAAACCTTTATTATATTTATTTTATTGCACAGATCGGCTAATTGAGTATGCTGCACGTTAATGCTGGCCCGTTCAACTCTCAGTTTGCTCTCAGCTGGCTTATACCTAGAACCAATATTTTTAGACATGCCCTACTGTAGATGTTTAAGAAAAAAAATTAATCAAGAATAACAGCAACTCTAATATGAACTGTAAATAATAATTCCTGTAGTGTGTGATTTCACATTTTCATACCTTCTATCTGCTCCTTTTAAAATATTTACAGTGGGGCTGCGAGTTAGTGACTGTATACTGTACACCTAAAGAGGCAGCTTGTAATCATTCGTATCTTTACATGAAAATCAGGGCTGTTTGTTTTATGACTTTTTCTACATGTTTTGGAGATGATAAGGTGGCTGGGCTCAGGGGGTGGACTTTTAAACTGGAGCATTTGAGTAGAAAATATGATCTATTTGAGTGCTTTTTCACCAAAACAAGTATAGAGGCTGTTTGAATGTTACACTTTCTTCCACTCTCTACCCTGATCAGTGGTGTGCGTTACATTGTCTTTAGTGCACAGTGTTTAGTGTTCAAGCAGTAAGTTCAGAGCAAACTTTTAAGGCTGACCCTAATAACCCAGTTCCTTAGGGAGTGGTGCTCCTTTAACCACCCCAATCCTAAACTATTTACCTAGGGGTTACATGTCTGTGGAGTCCTTGGTATTTGCTTACAGACATTTTGTTACCAGACTAGGTAACATCTTCAGTGCTAGAAGGGAGTGTAAATGTTGTTTATCTCTATGTACCTGATTATGTTGATGGCTGATTAGTCTGAGTGCCACAATTCTGGGAATTCCTCATCAATTTTTATTTTTGGATTTCAAGGATGTGAAGACTAGATAGAAATATTTCATACATCCACTCGCTTAGAATTCACACAGATAAATGTTGGGCAACATGCTTCAAAAGAGATGCTGGGGCTGTATTGTTATGTTCTTGCATAATTCCCATTGATTGCAGGAGACTTTGTGAAAAGCCTCGGAACATCCACTTATGCTCTAGTTGAGGAATCCACAAAATGTGTTTTTAATTAAATTGCTAAGAATCATTACAGTTGAGGCTGTACAAACAGGTGTGTTTTATGGTACAAACCAGGCTAATGTCTAGTTAATTACAGAGCAATCCTCTTCAAAAGCAAACCTCACTGGCTTCAGTGGAATTCATTCCCTGGAATCTGTAGGATTCAGGTTAGTTAGACTAAGAGAAAATTAGTAATGTTCCATTACCCGGTAAGAATTATATACTTCCCATTTTCCATTTGTAAATAGATTCCTAATTTTTAACAGCATGCGTGTGCGCACATACAATATCTCCATTCTCCAAAAGGACGCTGCATGCACCATGTCGCAGAACAGCTATTAATGATACTCAAAGGACTGAAAATTATGGTTTCGGATGTGTCCGAAGAAGCAAACCGGTAAACAAGCTTGCAGTTAGTGCTATGGATGATTTGAATCAACAAGGGTGAAAAGATTTGGTTACTCTGTGTATTAGCGCTAATAGGAATAGATTATAGAGGAATATTTCTGATGTGACCTTCTGTGCACTAATTGAAATAGTATTCAGAGTCAGCAGTGGAGTAATCAAGTTAAACACTGAATCATAAATCATCATGAGAAGGGCTGTCACAACTGAGCCATTAATGCCCTGTATCGCTGGGCAGGCTCACAAAAATATCTGCTGTGCCGATCTTTAGGTTAATAGGAACAGAAATGGCATTTAAAGACTATTTGGATCAAGTCTGCTCTGAGGTTGAAAGTGTTAGTCTGTTAATTTACTGGTAATTTGAAGTGATGTAGTTAGGAAGAGCAAACACACAGCTGAGCCCCAGAGAGCTAAACAAACGGCGGCCGAGTTCCTTCTAATATTTATTTAACTACTTGAGGGGTGTCCATGGGCGTCCCCCTGAGGTGTGCCTCCAGTCTAGAAGTTCCTGTCTTTCATTTTGAAACAAGAACCCCATAAATCAAGTCCTATGGGTCTGACCCCATGATGCATCATGTGGTCAGGAAGGATCAGTCACACGGAGGTCCTCCTTTGACATCTATTCAGTGGTGGAAATGCACACACACACAAACACCCACATCACTACATCCAACTGGTGTTCTCTAGGGTTTGAGCCTAGAATCAAATGTAATGGTCTCATTGGTGTGAAAGGATCAAAATCCAGGTAGGTATGTTCATAAAGGAACCCCGTTCTGGCCGTTTCTTCATGAGGAACATATATAATATAATACCCCTGCATATCCTGTTCTCATGGCTTTCATTCCGTCACAGGAATGGCTGGGTCGGTGTCTCAAGTTGCCACAGCTATCCAGTAGTTGTGTGGACGCCATCAGTGGGGATCTTGGCTCAGCAATTTAGCTCTTATTTGATTGAGGTCAACATTTGTAGACGTTAGAGCTGGGCAGAACTTACATTATGTCATCTGAAATGTGCAGAATGTAGTTAAAAGCACAAATTGCTTTTTTTTAAAAAATAAAGGGAATGATTATATGAAAGAAAACTCTTTTAAAACAAAGAACAAAAACAAAACAAAACAACAGCGTCAGAGAGATCTTCCGCAGAATCAGTTTTGGTCACCACAATATGAAAGATGTTAAGACTCTGGAAAGAGTGCAGAGAAGAGCAACAAAGATGATTAGGGGACTGGAGGCTAAAACATATCAAGAATGGCTTCAGGAATAGGGTATGTCTAGGGGTGTCATGATAGCAGTGTTCCAGTATCTAACGGACTCCACAAAGAAGAGGGGGTCAACCTATTCTCCAAAGCACCTGAAGGCAAAACAAGAAGTAACGGATGAAAACTAATCACGGAGAGGAGTAACCTAAAACAATAGACCAGTGGAATGGCTTGCCTTCAGAAGTTGTGGGTGGTCCATCACTGGAAGATTTTAAGAAGAGATTGGACAGCTATTTGTCCAGAATGGGATAGGGTCTCCTGCTTGAGCAAGGGGTTGGACTAGAAGACCTCAAAAGTCCCTTCCAACTCTGTTATTCTGTTCTGTTCTGTTTAGCATCCTTGGGTAGCAATAACAGTAGGTTATTCCTGTTCAACCCACATGATCCACAACAAACATAGGCTGACCTTATATTTCTTGGAGGAAAGTCCATTTTTTATTTCTCTGTTGAGTGAAGCATTGCTAATTTGAATACCCATTAGCTTCCCCTCCTGAAATATTATATGCCACTATTTGGTGACAAATACAGTTAATGAACATTCACAATGATCACCGAATATAGTGAGGAATAATTGAAGAGAGGCATTCCAAAAATAAATAAAAAATATAAAATATTGGCAGTGAATTACCCCAGTTTGCATAGATAATTGGTTCACCTCAGATGACAGGAACAAATGAAATGTTCCACTAATGTTTTGATGCACCAACAATGTGAAAGCAGAGAAAAACATTTGGTTTTAAAAGTAATCTTTGTAACCCACGCATTTGAGAAATGAACGAGTTAAAACGAAATGCTTCCATTTGTTATTAACTGTTAAATGATGTAATCTGTCATCTTCTGGAGGCATGTTCAAGATATTCTGGTATTTAAAGTTTGGTAATCCAAATGTCATACAATTTTGTTGCTACCTTCAAATCTCTCAGTGAAGTTCAGATTTATTCCAACCATCTCATAAATGTTGGATGTTAATAGTCACACAACCAGGTCATTAATCTGCAATGGCCAATAATCACTTCCATAACATGCCTTCACCATGAATTGTTTTCTCACGTTTATTCCTACTTTTGCCAATATAGATCAATTCCTTCCTTCCTTCCTTCCTTCCTTCCTTCCTTCCTTCCTTCCTTCCTTCCTTCCTTCCTTCCTTCCTTCCTTCCTTCCTTCCTTCCTTGGAAACTGTCCTTTTAAAAAATATCCTTTGCTGGGCTTCCGGTTCCGGATCGCGACACCAGCAGTCGCACGGAGAGATCTCTCTCTCCCACCGGCTGGTTTCCCTCCGTCGGTAGACCCTTAATCGGGTCGAAAGTCGCCCCGTAGAGGCGACCACCGTTAGAGGAGGCTCCTGCTCGACTGGGGAAGAGCGGCGGCTCTCCCCAGTTCGAGCTTTCTCCTTAGGGCCGCCGGAGGAAAAGATCGTCCTACAAAATGGACGGTCACTTCGTCGCACCAGCTGAAAGCCAGAAGAACATCTAAGCGAAAGAACCCCCGTGGAGAATCCGGGTGAGACCTTTCCTACCCCCTTTTTTTTTCCCCTAACTACTTTCCTGTTAAAAGCTTTCTTTGAATTATTTCCCTGTCGTGAGGAAGCAGCGTGTGAGCAATGGGGAAAAACAGCGTTGGAAAAAAAAATATATAAATAAAAACCAGTTAATTTTGATACTATTTAAATTTTGGAATACTGAGGGGACCTGAAAACATTTTATTTTTGACTATTATTGCTACAACTACGTATTCATTATTTTGAACCCTTTCTTCATCTTTTTTAATACGAAAAATAAAAAATCTATTATTTGGAAAGAAAAAAAGGATTTTTTGGTTTGCTGAGGACATCTTGTGTCGAAAAGTGGTACTGCAACTATATTTTTTTTTATGACTGGGAATGGCTATGACCCTGAAAGAGTCATAACTACAAGATAACGATGCAGCTGGCCTATTGAAAATTGAAGGTGAATGCTTGCTTGATTCTTATGAAGCAGAGCCTTTCTTAAAGATTAAAGATTAAAAAGCCTTATTATTATCGATATGGAACTTAATACACAACTGGACTATGAACTTATATTGGAAACAATTTTAGAAGCTGCAAAGGATGTGAGCTCTTACTTTCAATCCCTTTTCTCTACACTGAGAGAAACTGTGGAAACCACAAAACAAACTAATTTTATTCAACTTCCAACACAACCTATCGAGAAGTCTGATGACTATACAACAACTTCAACAGAGATGTCTGAAGCATCAATACCAACATCAACAGAGACTGACACTCAGACACAACTTATTGAAAATCGAGAAAAGGTGGATAAACAATTGGCAAATATAACATGGAATAAAACAGCTTTTACCATCCAAAGGCTATTAGAAGAAAGGAAAGAGAACTTTGACCAATTTGAAGCGTTAAAGAATATGGACCTTTTAATAGTGTGGTTTGATTATGTAGGAACCTCACTATGGAAACCACTATGGCATAGAAAGAAGCCTAGAGTTAGATTTAAAAATGTATTTTAAAGTTTTATTTAATGGGATTAAAAAGGCTTTGATTTCTGGACTGACTTAACAACTAATGGAATACGTGAAATTTTTAAGAGGATACCCTTTGTAATATTACTCTGTTTTAGATATGATATATATTGGAGAAGTAAACTTTATCTACTGGTTTAAAAAGATTTTTATAGATATAGAGGCATTGATAGAATATATATTTAAATTAGATAGAAATTTATTTGTTGGCCTGATATCTTTATTTTAAGAGAATTATTTGGAAATAAAAGGAGAATAAGAGGGATGGGTGATAAGAGAAAAAAATGGTATCAATGAAGAAGATATGAGAATGTTGTTGTAAGAACAATATACCAGATATAATTATGTAAAAAAAAAAAAAAAGGGCACCCGAAGTGTTAATAACATGTCTATTTAAGGCTAATTGAAATATAGTAATTGTAAGTTAGTAAAGCTTAAAAACAGGATTTGGATTTTTTAGAATTGAAATGTAACTGATATTTGATAGGACCGTTTGAAACTTATATAGAATTTATTAATTTGAATATGTAAAATTAAATGAGGGAATTAGAGAGGGAAGCTTAAAAGACTTGAGTTGACTTATATATCTGTGATTGTTTTTCTTTCTTTTGGATGTTTAATATACCCACCTCCATGGTGGTTCCTAAGCACCTTAATGTTATCCCTGCACCCCTATAAAATCTAATAAAATATATTTAAAAAAAAAAAAATAAATAACCTTTGCTAAAATATCCAAGTCATGTGATGTATTTCAAGTAGAGATTGTTTCCTTCAACTTTGGCAAATTTTGTTATGCCTCCTGCAAAATTATATTGCAGTCAATCCATTTGATTGTTGCCCTCATCGATTGCCATAAAAACATAGGTCGATTGATTACAAAGGTCATACACCACAAAGATTTCAAAAATCCCCTTTGACTGGGTGTATTAGTTGTTGTTTCATAAAGTTAGTAATCAACAATATTATGTATTTTAGATTCTCAGAGTTGGTTTTAGAACTATAGTTTTAGTATTAATAATACCTTGTTACATTCCATTTATATGTATAGTATTATTTCCTTGCTATTTATTTATCTGTTTTTACCTTAGGCTGGTCACTGGCCAAATTAAAGTTTGGAATTGGGCCATTTTAGAACGAGAGGTATCTGTGTATCATCACTGCCTAATATGTACACATACACCAGAAACTAATTTTAGTAAGTCACGTAAAAATGCATAGGATACTATATCTTTTCAGATATGAAGGTTCCCTTCAAGAGGAAAGGTTTTCTAATGCAAATGTGAAATATGGGTCAGAATACTAATTATTTTGGAATGAAGCCTTTGCTTTCTTCTATCAGAACAATCAGGAATAAAGAAACTCATAGGTTACTTCAATATCAAGAGTTTGAAAGTGACCAGCAGTGAAGAAAAGGTTTTGCATTACTTGCATCCTTAAATGGAAAGACATGAAGCTTCAAAAATTGATTTAGTTGCAATAATTAACATTTATTTTGCAAAACCCTGAAAGCTACACCAGTGTGTGTATATGTATATGTATATGTATATGTATATGTATATGTATATGTATATGTATATGTATATGTATATGTATATGTATATGTATATGTATATGTATATGTATATGTATATGTATATGTATATGTATATGTATATGTATATGTATGTATTCTGATGTAACTTTCGAGGTCTTGCTGTACTTGTTTGTGTGTGTATGTGTGTGTGTGATATGGGTGTGTATGGGTGAAGATGTATACTGAAAAATGTGTCTTTTAATCTGGGATGAACTATTGATGATTGACGATGTGTAACATGGGCACAGTGACACACCTGAATCTCAGTCTCTCCCAAAGGTGATAAGTGAACCTCATGTGATGGGTGGAGTCAAAGCAGTTGGGTCTTTGCCAAGGTCATGCTTTGTTTGTTTGTTTGTTTGTTTAATGACTCAGCAGAAAACCAAGAGTTCTTGGTGCTAAAAAAGCTTCTGACCCTTAATTAGGGATGTGCAGTGGTAAGCCTCTCACCAGGTTCATATATTAATCTCCTGACATTTAACCTCTCATTCAAGATGGAACTCACCATGGCCAACTCACCCTGGCCAACTCACCATGGCCAACTCACCATAGCCAACTCACCACAGCAAACTCATTGCAGGATAACTCATTGCAGGGTGATTTAACAATTCAATTTATTTAAAATAAATTAAAAAAATATTTTAATTTTTGGTCATTCACATTTCATGTTGTCCCTCCTTTTGTACCCTTTCTATAATGATTCTATTCCACCACTTCTTTGATTTTAGTGTAACTCGTGTCCTGCAGCGAGTTGCCTTGTGGCAAATTGATCGTGGTGAGTTGTCCCATGCCGAGTGTGGCTGTGGCAAGTTGGCTGTGACGACTTGTCACAGACCCCACTCAGGAATCCTTTTTCTCTTAACACATCCCGGCTGGATGAGCCTCTTTTCTGCAGATAGAAATTTAGCCACAGATAAAACAAAAGATTTGTCCGCTTACAGGTACAGTACGTGTCCTAGGATTTAAGCCTAGGCTATGTTTTCCCACTTTTCAGCATCAGGGAATGCTTAGTTAGAATAGAATAATAGAACAGAATAATAGAATAATAACTTTATTGTCACTTTGAATGTACACTAATCGGCATACATCAAAATGAAATTTCGTTGCGTACAGCTCTCAAAGGGTAACCCACCTCCAATACACACTGCATAAATATGACATAGATAGATAGATAGATAGATAGATAGATAGATAGATAGATAGATAGATAGATAGATAGATAGATAGATAGATAGATAGATAGATAGATAGATAGATAGATAGATAGATAGATAGATAGATAGATAGATAGATAGATAGATAGATAGATAGATAGATAGATAGATGATGGATGGATAGATGGATAGATAGAGATAGAGATAGAGATAGATAGATAGATACAGAATTATGCATATACCCACATATATTATATGACACAGAGAAATAACACAGTCTAGTGCAGGGTGTGTATACATGTGCATGGTGAGAAGAACGAATCTTGCCAGTTTACCAGACAGATGGCATAGAGAAGAAAGCTATTACAGAATCAGGTAGCCCTGGTAGAAATACTTCGGAAATTGTTGTTCTCTTGAGGACCTTGGAAGGATCACGTTGATGTTAGCAGGACAGTTCTCCCCCACCTGGGACAAATACTTTGTCATTTGCTTGCTTCGTTCATTACATCATCAGTCCTGATATAATCGGAGACTCTGTGAATGAGCATTAAAATCTGTTGGGATTTTGAAATGCCTGCATTCTTCATTTTCAATTTTCCAGAAGGCAAGACAAGAAATAATGGATGGAAACTAATCAAGGAGAGAAGCAATCTAGAACTAAGGAGAAATTTCCTAACAGTGAGAACAATTAACCAATGGAACGGCTTGCCTCCAGAGGTTGTGGGTGCTTCATCACTGGAGGCTTTTAAGAAGAGACTGGACAGCTACTGGTCTGGAATGGTATAGGATCTCCTGCTTGAGTAGGGGGTTGGATTAGAAGACCTCCAAGGTCCCTTCCAATTCTGTTATTCTGTAAAAGGAATATCTTAAAGCAGACATGTCAAACTCGCAAGTCACGTGATGTCATGCAACGTATCAGGACGGTTTTGCCATTGGGGTGGGCGCAGCTTCCACGTGATGCATCCGGCCTGTGGGCCAGCAGTTTGACACCCCTGTCTTAAAAGGATCTGGATCTTTTCCTTGGTTCCTATAACCACTTTCTACAGCTCCTCCATAATTCTAGACTCAACCAAGAAGACATGCTTGGTTTGAGATATTTGTGACACATGCTATGTGCATATCCATGAACACTCTGAATTAGACTGTTGCTTTGAAATGTACAATAGATCGTAGGCCATTAGCCGTACGGTCAATCAAGTTTTATAGGTTTCTTATTATAGAATGTTCTTTGCTCTAGAAAGACCAGCCAACAATCACCTGAAGTAATCACCTTTCCCCTTCCTAGAAGATTCCTGAAATCTTCTGCAGGAAAGAGGAAGGCTGTCCTGTTTTAGCAACATTAGTCTTGTAAAATATTTTTATTGATAAGCTAGTGGCCTTATTTAAAAGCTCTGCCTTGCGTTGACATTTGTCGTAATTGTTTTATCATGATGGTGCTAATAACACACACTTCAGAATGCAAGTATGTAAAGATACAGGTCAAAACATCAGGAAGACTAAAAGTTCATGTTACAAGTGTGGGAAGAACCCAGAGAAAGAAATATTTTGGGAAATATTAAAAAGGCAGAATATATTTCCCCAAAGAAATAATGGAGAAGATCTTTAAAAAGGCAGAAAGTCCCCCCCCCCAGCCAGACAACTCAGCAGAAACCAGTTTTAGAAATGCAGATGTGATAATCTTGTCAGAAAGATTGGAGTCAGGAAGCTGGGATTAGAAAGATCCCTAGAATCAACAATCCCTCACACCAACAGTCATCAGCCATAGCCCCAAGGAAGCAGGATATGACCTTTGGGACATAATAGGATTAACCCACCACCATCAAAATACCAGAAAGGCACACTCAGACTCAGGTCAAAGTACATGACACAGGAAATACAAAGCCTCAAACAGGAACAGGAAACAACCTCAAGAGCCCCAGAAGGTATAAAAGCCCACCACTCCCTGCTACATGTGGTCAGCTTTCCCAGAGCCATCTTTCTGTCTGGCTCTGCTCTTCAATAAACTACAACCTTCTTTCTAAAGCAGTCTCCATTTTGATTATTCCCAGCTTGGATTGGACCCTGAGGAAGATTTTTCTTTCAATACAAGCAAACATTTTAAAAGACCTGGTTTCACTCGGAACTGTTGCTAGTTTAGGTCACCCAATTTGCATTTTCAGCTCTCATTAAAGCTTTTCCAATGTAATATTTTTATTTTTTTTTTGAAAGAGGGCTTTGTCTGAAGTACTAGTTCAAGCTTACTTTTTTTTTTTTTACCTTTGTGCCATGCTAGAAAAGAAATATTCTTTTGACAACTTCTAAGAAGCGGGATTCCTTAAAAAGTAGATCTTCTTCTGAGCCGAACACTAACTTTTCAGCCAGCTATTTTCTTAAACTTCTAAGTCAGTCAATGATAAGAGGCCGATCTAAATGCTTTCACTGCATTAATCAAATACCAGGTCTAATTAAAACTGCCGCACACAAACCTTTTTCAAAATGTTGCTCAGGTATTGCAATAATTTCTGATCAGCCAAGCCTGGAAGACAAATAATTAGGAGTTGCCAGAGCCTTTGGATGAGTGATGTCAGCATCTCCAGGTGACCTTCCTTCCACTAATTAATTTTCATCTTAAGAAAAGAGACCCTGTTGTTGCACGTTATTAATTGAGTTCACTAAAAGATGCGCCTGATTAATTTTTGTTGATAATACTTGTCATTCCAAGCAGCGGCTGTAATCATTCTATTGGGTTTTATTTTATTTTATTATTATTATTTTTTGGGGGGGAAGTTCATCTGGGTCTTTTGCAATGCGAGAGAAACAATAACCCCGAAAAGAAAATGTAAGAAAAGGACATAATCCATTTAATTGTTCTGTATCACTGGCTGGTGGAAACTAGAAGGGTAATTTTGATTTCTTAAGTTATTCTCCTTGCCATTTGATCCAGACTTTCCCAACTTCCATTTAAAGCAGCTCATAGTTAGAATTGTTAAAAGAAAGACAAACATGTTACCCTTCCAGAACTGATTGATGCTTCTTCCTAAGTTTTTTTTTTTTAATTTCTATCCATAATACAGATATGTCTACATACACGCTGTATCTAGAATAGAAGAACAGAATAATAACTTTATTGTCACTTTGAATGTACACTAATCGGCATACATTAAAATGAGATTTAGTTGCATTCAGCTCTCAGAGGGTCACCACCTCCAATATACACTACATAAATATGACAAAAATAAGTAAATAAATACAGAATTATGCATATTCCCACATATATTATATGACACAGAGAAACAACAGTCTAGTTCGGATTCTGTACACATGTGCATGACGAGAAAAATGAATCTTGCAAGTTTACCAGACAGATGGCATAGGAAACAAAGCTATTACAGAATTGGGTAGTCAAATCTAGCAATATCTAGCAATAGCAATAGCACTTAGACTTATATACCACTTCACAGTGCTTCACAGCCCTCTCTAAGAGATTTACAGAGTCAACATATTGCCCCCAATAATCTGGGTCCTCATTTTACCGACCTCGGAAGGATGGAAAGCTGAGTCAACCTTGATCCAGTCAGGATCGAACTCCAGACTGGGGGCAGAGTTTGCCTGCAATACCCCATTTTAACCACTCTAGGATACAGTACAAGATTGTATCATTCAGAAAGTTCTGCAGATGTCTGAATCAAGCTTACAAGTTTTGTTAATCAGTTTCAATTATTTGTACTGTATTTTTGTTTTGTTTTTAAATCTTTGCAAAGTGTTCTCTGAAAGTTTAATCATGACAACTTCATGCCATTAGGACCGAAGAAGAACTAAAGTATCTACTTGGATAAGCAGCGAAATGTTACAACCCCCCAAAGAAAAGAAGTTCCGTTGCAACATGACTCAACCTCCAGACAACTCTGTCTGGATGACGGAGCATCTTCGTTGACATTCTGTAAAAAGTGTTGAATTTCAACGGTTAAACTGTATAGGTTTGTACCCAATGCCATTTTATATTATTTTTATAAATAGTTTTTTTACAACATTACATATTTTAGGCAATAGTGATTCAAAATAGTATAGGTCAGAATTTATCAAATCTATTAAGGGATTGGATGAATGATGTATGAATGTTCTTGAATCCTTTTCTCCCCCCCCTCCCGTTTGTAAAAAAAAAGTACTCGTTTTTAGAAAGAAGAAATTTCACTTTATCCAAAGTCAGTGCTAAATTGGCTGCAAAAATGAATTTCCTGGTATGTATACGAATGGCTATATTAGAAATTGAGTGATAGTAGGGAAGTCTTTAACTCTTCTCTTCTACTCAATCCTCGTTTCAATAATTTTTCAAGACAGATGAGTACTGTACATAATACTGTAAGGTGGTTGCAGGAAGTCAAAATTTAAAGGCATACTTTTTTAAAACTTAACTTCTTGACTTTGCTATTTGTTTGAATGTCATCTCCTCCTCCTCCTCCTCCTCCTCCTCCTCCTCCTCCTCCTCCTTCTTCTTCTTCTTCTTCATAATAATAATAATAATATAATAACAATAACAATAACAATAACAATAACAATAACAATAAAGTTGGAAGGGACATCGAGTCCAACCCCCTGCTCAGGCAGGAAACCCTGTACCATTTTGGACAAATGGCTGTCCAGTCTCTTCTTAAAAACTTCCAGTGTTGGAGCATTCACCGCTTCTGGAGGCAGGTTGTTCCACTGATTAATTGTTCTAACTGTCAGGAAGTTTCTCCTTAGTTCTAGGTTGCTTCTCTCCTTGATTAGTTTCCATCCGTTGCTTCTTGTCCTGCCTTCAGGCGCTTTGGAGAATAGCTTGACTCCCTCTTGTTTGTGGCAGCCCCTGAGATATTGGAACACTGCTATCATGTCACCCCTAGTCCTTCTTTTCATTAAACTAGACATACCCAATTCCAGCAACCGTTCCTTATATGTTTTAGCCTCCAGTCCCCTAATCATCTTTGTTGCCCTTCTCTGCACTCTTTCTAGAGTCTCAACATCTTTTTTACATCGTGGTGACCAAAACTGGATGCAGTATTCCAAGTGTAGCCTTACCAAGGCATTGTAAAGTGGTATTGTAAAGTGGTATTCTTCAACAACTGCTTTTCAGGGTAAGACTGATCAAACAATATATAATAGTAAAAGTGTCCTGCCTTTATTGGACTGAATGCTGACTTGCAAAGGAAGGGAACTCATTTTCCTTTCTCAAGAGGATGGCCCTGGAGAGGAAAAATGGATTTCTGATGATGGAGGAATTTGAAAACCCTTTAAGGTACCTGGTGTTCACCGTGGATACATCCTTTTGTTTTGTTTTTTTTCAATTAAGGTGAAATCCACTGTCTAAGTCCGTGGTGGCGAACCTATGGCACATGTGCCAGAGGTGGCACGCAGAGCCCTCTCTGTGGGCATGCGTGCTGTCGCCCCAGTTCTAGGCCTTCAGCTGGGTTTTATAAAACCTTTTCGCTTTAGGCCTCCGCCATCGTGTGGGGAAAAAAAAAAGTTTCATTCAATCAATTTCAACTTTTCGTGGGAAAAAGATCTCACAAAATTGGAATTGATTGATTGAACTTTTTAGTCCCACCCAGTCTGCCGTTAGCACCGCAGCCACGCCCACCCAGTGGGCCGCACCCACCCAATGGGCCATGCCCACCTGGCACCCGACTATACATAAGTGGGTTTGGGGTTACAGTTTGGGCACTCAGTCTCTAAAAGGTTCGCCATCACTGGTCTAAGTTGTTCAGCAGGGCCCTGATAAAGATTTTAAGCCACCCAACCCTCTTTTTACACTAATTGATTATAATCAGTTTAACCAGCATTAAGAGCAATTACTCATTTATCAAATATCAATTAACTCCAAAGTTTATGGAAATTTTTCCCAACACTGATGATTCATAATACTAGGAGTACTGTGATAAAAAAAATTAATGGTAGAATTTAATTCTTTTCATGTGTTGTGAGGAACTAACAAAAAATGGGTGAATACCAACTGATATACATATCCTAAAGGTGATTCAGATACATCTTTCTTTTTTTATACCTGTCCATCGTGTATGGAAGAATATTTGAAACACAGATACATCCTATTGTGTTATTCTATTTGCTTACTAGCTACCATAATTGCATGAAGGGTGGATTTCTCCCATTATTAGATCCTACATTGCTTATTATTTCTTTAGGTTAAAAACATCATTGCAATCTTGTTCAAAAACTGTCTCACTGATTTTTTTTTAATGCCCCATCTTAAGAACAAATTAAAGTAAAACACAATTAAAAAAACAGCCCCGTATAAAGCAGATTAGTAGCACAGTGACAAAAAATAAATTCGAGATTTATAGCCCTGTTTCATTGACAAAGACAGAACAAATCCATGGAAAGTTTACAATATGGCACAAGGATAATAATAATAATAATAATAATAATAATAATAATAATAATAATAATAATAATAATAATAATAATAATAATAATAATAATAATAATAATAATAATAATAATAATAATAATGTTGGAAGGTACCTTGGAGGTCATCTAGTCCAACCCCCTGCTCAGGCAGGAAACCCTATACCATTTCAGACAAATGGCTGTCCAGTCTCTTCTTAAAAACTTCCAGTGTTGGAGCATTCACAGCTTCTGGAGCAGGTTGTTCCACTGGTTAATTGTTCTGTCAGGAAGTTTCTCCTTAGTTCTAGGTTGCTTCTCTCCTTGATAAGTTTCCATCCGTTGCTTCTTGTCCTGCCCTCAGGTGCCTTGGAGAATAGCTTGACTCCCTCTTCTTTGCGGCAACCCCTGAGATATTGGAACACTGCTATCATGTCACCCCTCATTCTTCTCTTCATTAAGCTAGACTAACTAGGCTAAATTAGGCTAACCCCAAAAGGATTGAATTGGGTCTCCTAAGAAGAGAATCCTTGAGACAGGATATCACAATCTGTAGCTGTTTAGGATTATTCCATATTTCCATATACCCTTTTTCCAAACAATCCTAACTAAGAGAAAAATGCTTGAATTTTTAAATTGGATTCTAATGCTTTGACATTTGTCGCTGCATTTACCTTCAAATGAACTTCAGTTTTACTCATGTATTGTTGTTTGCAAGCTTTTCAAAGGCCCAACAGCAGAGCGATAAGCCCGTAATTACCAAATGTATTTGTATCAATGACCTCATATTAGGATCCAGAGGGTTGAAATGTCACAATCCAATTGCTTCCTAGAGCCATTCAGAGAATAACTACTTTGTGACTGAGTATATAGTGACTGTTCAGCTATTTATGAGATTGATGTAGTCATTCAGATACATTTTTCTTACAGGACTATTGATAATATCTCCGCTGTGTAAATTAAATGAACTCTTAGTGTTTTCTTGGTGAGCGTGAAGTTCGTAGGCTAAACTGGATCCCTTTTCAGCACTTAGTGCACCAACTATGGAGACAGCAGGATCAAAACCAGCCTCTCCTTGGTTGAAAGCTCAATACAGGTGGTTCTCAACTTACAACAGTTCATTTAGTGACCGTTCAAAGTTACAACGGCACTGGAAAAAAGTGACTTATTGCCTGTTTTTCACAGTTAGGACCTTTGCGGTATCCCCATGATGACATGTGATCAAAATTCAGACGCTTGGCAACTGGTTCATATTTATGACCGTTGCTGTGTCCCAAGGTCATGTGATCCTCTTTTAGTGACCTTCTGATGAGTAAAGTCAGTGGGGAATCCAGATTCACTTAACAGCTAGGTTACCAACTGATCAGCTGCAGTGAGTCACTTAACCACGGTGGCAAGGAAGGTCGTACAATGGGGCAAAACTCACTTAAGAAGTGTCTCACTTAACAATAGAAATTTTGGGCTCCATTGTGGTCCTAAGTTGGGGACTACCTGTGTTCCGCCTGCTTCATCCCCTGTCCCTTCCGTTTGGAATCTATTTTCAATTTAGTCTAAGGCAGGGGTGTCAAACTGCCGGCCCGCGGGCCGGATCCGTCATGCCGAAACCGCGCCCACCCCCATTGCTGGCAATGGGGGAAAAAAGTCACAATACATCACAACACGTCACATGGCGTTGTGAGTTTGACACCCCTGGTCTAAAGGATCATTAGGGATCATTAAAATATAGTAGTGTATTCTTTTTTTTTTTTAACTTTCAAGTTTTATTGAATTTTTTTGTTTTACAACCAAGTGCTTAGGACTCATCGTGGAGATAGGGCACTCCATGGAACAAAGTAAAAAATATAAACATACATGAACAATTTAAATTACTTCTTTAAAGTTTCCCTCTCTATTTTATCAATCAAAAACAAAAAAAAAAAAAAAACTATCAATAATATTTCCACCCGTTTTCAGGCTTAACTAACTTTAATTAACATATTCCAATTTGGCCTTACATAAACATATAGTATACAATTCGGGTATCCATATAATATAGATTGTTTCTAACATATACATATTACCCCAATTATTCACTTTATACTTCTCAATTAAATTCTATCTCTTATTCTATTCTATTTCACATACATATTTTATAAATGAATAAAACCATTTTACATTTTAGCCTAAATTATTTCTAATTATTTCTAAAATAGACATATAGTATAACTATATATATAAATATTTATATAGTATAACTATGTATATAAATATTTCTCAACTATATTCTATTTCCTGTACTCTATCAAATATTTTTATAAATCAATCCAACATTCAATCATTGTAAGTAAAAATATCAGTAATATTTCACCAATCTCAATCCAACTCCTTTAATTTTAACTTTTCCAATTTTCCGTAATTGCCATTCCAGACCATAATCAAATCCCTAATTTACATCAATATTAACTCAGACCAAAATCTTAGACCTTAGAAATCTCAAAAATAATAGCTCAGTCAAAGTCTCTAAAAGCCATTTTACCCGTCAGATAAAGTTTTAACACTCATTTTTAAACCTAATTCTAGCTTTCTTTTTATGCCAAGCAGGTTTCCACAACAGGGCCTCTAGCTCCTCCCATCTTAGTATTTGGCTATACACAGGGAAAAGTGTATTCTTGAGGTTTGATGGCTAATAACACCACTTTTTTTGTAATAGTAGTACCATAAAATTATATATCAATGGAAAGATAATTTAATCAAGAATGTAATGCAACATAGTTTGTTCAATTATCTGTACTGTATTCTATGAAAAGTTATAGCCAGATAATCAGAAAAAGGAAGCACAACTTGCTTAGGCTGATGTCAGGTAGCTTTCCTTCATCTGATTGTAGCCAATGAGCATGAATGTTTAGAGAGCCAATCAGATGTCATCTTGTTTTGGCAACGAGCCAATCAGATCACAGTAGGATTCAGTTATTGATGTAATGTATTGAAGCTGAGAGGAGGACATTTGTCAGTGTGTTGTGTGATCGCTATCAAGTTGGTTGGGGGTTTTTTTTGTGTGTTCTTTCATTGAGTGAGCTTGTGAAACGTAATAAAATTAAAGTAATGGTGCAAAGAGTTGACTGGTCACCCAGAAAGCGATGTAAAATAGAATTATTAAGTGAACAAGGCTACAGTTATAAAGAAATTAGAAGAAAAATGGGTGGAAACTTAACCAAAGGTGGCATTTCCACTGTACACTTTTCCCAAAACGTTTCCACAATTTTGGCCACTACTGTATACATTAATACCATCATCTTTATCATCATCCACAACAACTGTGGGAAGACACAGGCAAACTAACAGGACAATCAGAAATCCCAAGTGTCTTTAAACAAACAAATAAACAAAACGTTTTGTATAATATCTGAAAGCCCATCTGGAGAAGAATCTCTGAAGTTTCTCTCGGCTGAACTATGTTTGGGTCCAAAAAGAGAATCCTTCAATTGCAGGATTACCAACCAGGTCTGTTTATTTTTTATATTTTTTTCAACGTTACAAGAAATGATGTTTTATCAAACTACACCCTACCCTCCTGAGATTTTTGTACAGCGGTTAAGCATGCAGAAGGGTTTTTACTAAGGCGAATCAGGGTCCTCTTTCTCTCTTTTTAAGTGGAGGAAGGAATTCTTTGATTATTTATTGTCCCTGGTGGCCACTGATTGAGATGCACACATCAAGAGTGTTGATGTAGTGTCCAGAAATGCCATGCCCTTAGGTTAACATTTCCACCTTCCACTGCTCAGAGCGTCATTGTCCTGAAAAGAAACACCACTATTAAAGTCTGCCCAGCTTGGAAACTCAAGGGAAATAAAGCAGAAGCCCAATTCTCTGGGCTTAAATTAAGTCACAGAAAGTCACAAATTAGATGATAACGATTTCTCTTTATTCCAGAGTTCATGGTGGTTCATTAATTAGTATTTTCAGCACACAATCTACAGCCTTGCAATAAATTTTAGCGAAGGGGATAACTCCCTTGCATCTGTAGTAGACATAGTCTCTTGACAGCTTTTCTTCTAAAGCTCTTGGGTTTTTAAAGTGTCAGTGCATTTCTGATTACCCGTTAATTCTTTGAGAAAGAATGAATATAAATGCCTTAAACTTTCAAACATAACAGGGTGAGTTAATACTTGCAGGACATGGAATGTGGTTGCTACTTCCATGAGTCTCCACTTGTCCCAACTACAGGCAGATATTTAGACTACCATGACTGGGCTGGAAGGTCCTTTACCTTGAGGACCACTAAGGGAAGACGAACCGAGTTATGATTCAAACATCAATGCTGCTGTCTACTGATTTTTGAGCTAATGTACTTTCTATATTCTCCAGACCACCTGAGAGATGATATTAGTTATACACATACCTCTTACTTTTCCCATTTTAGATGGGAAAAGAGTGATCTAAAGCCTGCTACAGAAAGAGGATGGGATTGCCTTTTTTTTTTAGTCTGGCCATGTCCTGTGTGGGGAATTCACTGGAAAAAGCAATTCTGTTTGGAAGAGTTAACGATAAAAGGTAATCAGGACATCAAGGAACACATTGGCTGGCCACCATCAAAGCTGACACCAGCCAGAGCATAGAACAACGCAAAAAAGCAGTACAACATTGAAAGACATGGAGAGACCTGGCTCATAGAATCACCAAGACTCAGACAGGACTAAACGGATAACTTCTTCATCATCATTAGTCTGTTTTCCTGTAGCAAATTGTTCCTAAATTATTTGCACCCAGAGGACTGCTAAATCAGATGAAATCAGACCGAGACATAATTCTACACATAGCCTGTGAGAGATTTACTTGAGAATGGAAAAACTGTGTTCAGGAAATTAATGTTTAGGACAAGTTCCCACCTCAAATGTGTCGCTGTTTTCAATACAAACAGAAGTTTGAGGAACTGCAGGACACTGACCCTTTCTTCCTCTCAAATTAAATCTGTTTCTTTTAGCAAAGTTTTCACACACAGCTTAAGTTATTAGCTCATTGGTTGGTTCATGCTTCTGGGGACTTCAGCCAGTGGTGGGATTCAAATATGTGAACAACCGGTTCTCTGTGTGGATGCCGCTTCCGGAAGTCCATTCTGGGCCTGGGCAACAAAAAATTAGCTACCGGTTCTGCCGAACTGGTGCGAACTGACTGAATCCCACCACTGACTTCAGCTGATGGCTACAGTTTTAATTCAAGTTTTAATTGAATTTTCATAATTTCTCAAATCAGCTCCAGTGCTCTGTTGTTCAGGAGACTATGGTACTAGAATTGTATTTGAATGGAAATTCAAATAATGTTTGAATAGCAATGCAGAATAAATCATAAAGCAAAACTTGAAAATTCTCTCCAAGAAGCTAGAGGTTTAACAGACCCTTGAATTTAAGATTATTAAGAGGAAACATTTGAAATACAGTTCTTTGATGCATCAGGGCATATGCATACCATGTTCTGAGAGCAACCATATACAGCTTCCTGAACCATCTAAAGCAGGGGTCCCCAACCTGGCAACTTTAAGTCCTGTGGACTTCAATTCCCAGAATGCTGGCTGGGAAATTCTGAGAGTTGAAGTCCACAGGTCTTAAAGTTGCCAAGGTTGGGGACCCCTGATCTAAAGGGCAGAAGACCTTTGATACTATACTGTATGTCTTTATGGAAGACCACCTGTGCTCAGGTAAGATTGAAACCTGAAGTTAGGAAACTTGCAAGGCTTGAGTCCAATGGTATGAAAATAGGTTGAAAGACTGAGGAGGGCCATAAGAAATTTTTAAAAATGGGTGCCAGCCATCACATTAGAGGAATAACATTCCTTAAATAGCTGGGCCTGATGACCCACCACTTGAGGGGATTCACTTTGGAGGGCAGATACTAGATCCAAGGCTATGCTCCATAAAATGATTGGGAGACACAGGATGTTTCCATCTTGCTGAAGCAGACTGTTCTGAGGTCCACAAAAGTTGAAAGGAGCCGGGGTGGTGCAGTGTTTAGAATGTAGCATTGCAGGCTATTTCTGCTGACTGGTGGGCTGCCAGCAGTTTGGCAGTTCGATTCTCACCAGCTCAAGGTTGACTCAGCCTTCCATCCTTCCGAGGTCGATAAATTGAGAACCTAGATTGTTGGAGGGAACGTGGTGACTCGGTAAAACCACTTAGAGAGGGCTGTAAAGCACTGTGAAGCGGTATATACGTCTAAGTGCTATTGCTATTGCTATATTATACCCAAGCCAGGTAATCATTTCTCTTACCCACTTAGATAAAATAAGGAGTTTAAGGAAAAAGCCACGAAAAACACCTCTGCCAAGGAAATGCTGAACATCTGCTGTATTTGGTGTCTTGAGAATTGCAATTATCATCTCTGAAATCTGCACACAAGACTTATAAATATTAGAATTGTAGCCTAGTTTGAAAGCTATGAAATATTTAAATTGTTTGGCAGGCTTAAGAAAAATTCATAAACTTAATTTAAGCAACCAAATACTGTGTGTGTGTGTGTGTGTGTGTATGTGTGTCTACAGTATGTGTGTGGGTGTGTATTACAGAGTTTTCACTTTCAGTCATTAATCAGGTAAATTAAAGCAGAGGATGGAGTAGCAAAGAGAAAGAAGAATTCCTCTGGATGAAAAGGAGCCTGCTTTGAAGTTTAGACAGATCATTTTGCCAATATGGTACTTCTCCCTACGTGACAATTGTCTCATAGCTATTTTATGCAGTCTGTTCTGTCTATTCTGTGTATCTGTATATTTCATTGAGATATATTATGTATTTCATAAACATGATGTTCAAACAATCCATATCTCAGTGAAATGTACATGCTTCTTGCATGTTGTTTGAGATTCAGATATCAGATTGCAGTTCCAGAACAATCTGATCTACAAAAATGTACAGTGTAGGCTTGTTGGGTCTTCAGGATATAAATCCCTAGCTATATGGGTGACCATGAATTAATTAATTAATTAATTCATTCATTCATTCATTCGTTCGTTCGTTCGTTCGTTCGTTCGTTCGTTCGTTCGTTCGTTCATTCAAGAAAGTGGAAAGGATCAATCTGGATGAAAGAGGTCCAATGCTAACTTCTCATTCTCCAAATATCTGTTCCATCTCCCAGGTATCCATATGTTATGTAGTGGAAGGGAGGCTTTCCAGTTAATGACTGAAGATGTGGATGCTTTTAAAAAATGGCAATCACAATCGCAGGAGCACTTAGATGTATATACCACCCCATAGTGCTTTACAGCACTCTCTGGGTGGCTTACAATGCCAGCATATTGCTCCCAACAATTTGGGTCCTCATTTTACTGACTCGGAAGCATGGAAAATTGAATCAACCTTGAGCCGGTCAAGATCAAACTCCAGACTATGGGCAGAATTTTCCTGCAATACTGCATTCTAACCACTGCGCTACCAGGGCTCTCTGGAAGACCTTGAGAAGATGACCCAGAACATTAGGCTATCTTTTGCAAGCCATGGTTTCAAGCCATGGGACCAGTTACAAACCTGCATACTCTAATGCAGGTCCACGACATGCTAGCAGCCGATCCGCACAAACAAGCAAATCCCCATCCGCGGGATGCAGGCAACACACAAAACCACACACCCTCCGGTCTGCGGAAAAAAACTTTTTCCACGGAACCGGTCCCTGGTGCCCAAAAGCTTGGGGACCTCTTCTCTGATGTGTTTAGCCAAGATGAATAATGTCATAGTCATGAAGATCCCTAACTTGCCCACCCTGCTTTTTTCTCTTCAAGAAAACTAATCTGAGTGTCCCTGGATTCAATATTCCAACACTTCAGCGATGATTCCCTAATAAGCAACATTTGTGGAAACACTTTTCATATGCCCCTTTTTATGATGTGCACCAAGATTGCTAAACCAGGCTCTGTCTCCAGTTTCATCCCACCATGAATCAATTTGTAGAGACATTTAGAAGTCAATAATCCACTGCAGCTTTGATGACAGGTGATTAATTTCTACATTTTAGAGACATAATAAGATTTAGCAATAAAAAGGCCTTGAAGTAACCTACCAAACAGCTTTAATCTCAGCCTTGGGACTGTTCTAAATATGAGTGCCGGCACACAAATGTGAATGATTTAAGTTAGCAAATTTTATTACAGAACTTTTCATCTTTTCCATGTTAATTGTGGTTTGTAATCAGATTCTCTGCACAGCTATATTATGTTGAATACTACACACACAAACACACACACAAAGGCAATCCTCAAGACAAAGAGGAGACTCATAACATTTCTCCCTTTTATACTTCCAAGCATTTTTAGCATCTCTACCGCCAGTAACCAGATTTTCTTTTCTTACCTGCCAAGGATGGATCTAAAATCCATCAGCAGAAATAGAAGGGGGTGATTCTCCACTGCCAACCTTACACATCTCCAGAGCAAACTTTACCAGTCAGGTTGTGCGTACTCCTCAAGAAGCCCCCACCCAGCACAAATATTTCTGAGAATCAATAAAGGAGAATATCTGTAGTACAGGGTTGAAAGGAGGGGTCCTTGGTGCTCTTTACCGTGGTTGTTTTCTTGCACACATTTCATTATCCAAACTAGTAACATCATATGCAATATGCTGACTCTGTAAACTGCTTAGAGACGTCCGTAAAGCACTATGAAGTGGTATATAAGGCTAAGTGCTATTGCTGTTGCTATCATCACTCAATTCTGAGAATCATGGGGTGTTAAGTTCACGCTCCCAGAAGACACCAAAGTTAAAGAAAGCTGCTCTGGAGGGTTAGGAGGCCACCAGAAAAGATCTGGATATTGAGGACATTTAGAAAAGAAGTTTGACTGTGTATTTATGCAACAACAAACACTATCCCATTCCAGATACAAAGAACATACCTAAATCAAAGTGCTTCATCAAATTGCAAGCCCATGAATTTTAATGGGGAACAGTTAAAAATAAGACCAACACTTAGGAAGGAACTGCTTTCTACACAAAAAGTTTTCTGAACTTGCTGCTGGTATTGTTCACCAATGCTTTGTTGTGAGTGTGCACTATTTTCTTTATCCCAGTGACATTCTCTTCATTCATGCAGTTTTTTTGCTTCTGATTCTGGCTGATAGTCCTAAGAGGTTCAATTTTCTTTTTAAAAAAATGTGGCTCCAATGAAGTAAAATATTTGTAGCTCAGGGTTGAAATGAGGGGTCCTTGGTGCTCTCTGAGCTTGGTTCTTTTCTTGTAGATGTTTCATTACCCAAACTAGGTCACATCATCCGCGCTAGTGATGTGTTCTTTATCAAAAGAACAAGAAATAGTCATGTGGACAAGAAACTCCAGGAGATAGTCAAAGGTTTGAAAGAGGAGCCAGTATGAAAATGACAAATCGAGCATAGATTCATGAAGTTCTCCAGATGAAGGGAAAGTGTCTCTCTAGTTAAACAAGCTCCTGACAAATGATAAAGAATATGCTGATACTGATGGGGTTATGTGCCTGACGTCCAGTCGGACTCTAACTAAAAGGCAATGGTCCTATGATCTACTTTCTTGGGATGGAAATTCCCTGCTCAAAATAAACTTCATTCATTTGGTGTGAAATCTAGTCATAGTTTCATGACCCTTCTAGAAACAGCAGAAAAGGGCAGTATCAGCCCAGCCTTTATCATTTCATGTACACCCCCTCTTTGGAGAAACCCTTCAAGGTAAGAGATGAATAAAGGCGAGGGGCTAGGCTCTTGAGGTTGAAAAGACAAATTGGGTGACAAATGCTCGGTTGAAGTACAGCCCAGAAGCTGTCTGCAGAGTAAGAGAGAGATGAGTTACAATAGATGCGGATTTCCATTTCAGCCAGAAGAGATATCTGATTATTCTCTGCCTGGGCTCCAAATACATCTCAACCAGCCCTGCCAAGGCAGAGCAGATATATTGTTGAAGAGGAGGAACATGGGTGCCTTTAAATCTGTTTGTTGTGCTAACCCCCATTTGAAGTTGAGACTACTTGAAAATTCAATCGTTATTACAACAGATAAATTCTGTCAAGGGCCCTTAAGTGATCCTTTTCCTGAGAGAGAAAGGTTTATCCTTGCAATTCCAGAAACTACTAGAGCAGACATACTATACTGCCCAGCCAAAAATGAAACATGTATTGCAGAATTACATATATAAATGTTGACGGGTTTGGATGTTATAACATACACGCTTAGTCCTTGATGAACTCAGTCTTGGTTGAACGTATGGGTGTGCGAACACTAGAAAGAGTAATGGCTCAGGCCTTTTGTACACCATTCTGCAGTCATACTTACTTTATTTCTTTAGTAGTTTTATAAGTTCCTCCTGGAACATCAACGCAGCATATGAAGCATTCTCTCCTCCAGTTTCCCCCCACAATAACAATTCTGCAGAGTAGTTTGATGGACCAAAGTTGCCCAAGAAGCTTCTATGGCTGAAGATGGATTTGAAGGTGGGGCCTCCATAATCCTTTCACCACTACAGCTTTTTTCATCCGGCCCACTTTCATCTAAGTGCTGTAATTCAGATAGCATTAATTCACTTCACCACGATGGGACAAGTATTAACAAGTATAGCTTAACAGTAAACTCTAGTAAATGGGAAAGTATAATAATAAAAGGAACATATACAATGTCTTCAGAACAAAAGCACCAGTTGAAATCATACAAGGAGCCAGAAGATGAAATGCCTCATTTCCAGAAACTTCGGAGTTTCTCTCATTGAAGCTCGGAAAAACAACTCCAGGTGAACAGTTCAAAGAACACAAGTACAATAATTTCCCTTTGTGTCTGCTTCATAGCTTTACTGAAATTATTATTTTTTGAACACCAGGGACAAACTGAGAAATGTAATTGCGCTGACTTTTATTTACACCTTGACTTCATTTTAATTCCTAATCAAAGAAAACTATGAAGAATGCACAGTTTGTAGATCAATATATCCTATTTCCCGTGATCTTAGATGTTTTCTGTTGTATCTCACTTCTCCCTCTCATGAAAAGCTGCAGGTTTGAGAAAACCCCAAGAACGTCTGCTTCATGATCACAAGCTTGGACTTTTTATTCAGGTCTTCCACCTGTGGTGACTTCTGGCTTAGCCAAATGTTCCAAGTTGTCACTTGATACTGAGATCATCAGAAATAAGCATGTTTCCTGGCAGGGGGCCAAAGGCAGTATCAAAGCAAACTAAAACACTATATGTCGAATGTATTGGGGCAGACATGACTCAGTAAAACGTACTTGCAAATTTATTTGCAAAGTGAAAAGAACTATGTGGGACAAACAGGAAGAAAGCTATCTACCAGACTGAACAAACACTTCCTGGCTATCAAAAGACAGGACCCACTATCCCTCATGTCCATCCATGAAGACTCAGAAGGCCCTGATCTAACCAGGGCCACAGTTGTAACCCAAGCAAAATTAAGGGGAGAAAGAGAATTCCTTGGAGCCTGGTTCTCCACCAATAAGTCCATAAACAGACACATTGACATTGACCCAGTCTCCCAACCGCTGAGAACGAAGGAACTACTTCAATCCCAAAGGCAGCATTTAAAACGAACAAACAGGCACCCCAACACACAACAACAAAAATCACAACCCCCCCCCCCACAAAAAAACCGGACCATGTCTCAACAACGACAGCCAGCCAGCCAAACAACCCAAAACCAGACCATGAATCAGAGGCAACCAATTGAGCAAGCACCATTTGCATCACACAGACGATATTTAAACACCAAGGACCATGGCCCAGCAACAACAACCAGCCAATCAAACAGCCCAAAACCAGACCATGATTCATCAACATCCGGTCAAATAACACCCACACCAATTTACATCATACAAAAAGATATTTAAAGGCCAGTGCTCTGACAGAGGAGCACAATTCAAAGTGCACTGAAGATGTCCCCCCCCCCCGAATGGAGACAAAACATTTACAGCCAAATCAACAAACCAACTACCAACCCGAGCTATTAATATTCAAAGACATCTTATTTGCAGATCGGTTGCTATAAAGTCATTTTGCCGCCTATGAAAAAGATAAGGGATTCTAAAGGAATCCTTGACAAAGGAAGATGGCTTGGACAATTTCCAGAGCGTGGTTACAGAAGGCTTCAAAATGTAGAAGAGCGAGGGGAGCCATTACTCCAAAATGTATATGGAATGTGGCCCAAAGTGGACCAAACGAGGACAGGGAAAAAAATTGGATTTTATTTAATTTAAATGTAACTAATATTCTGTTCCTCACGCATAGGACTTCCTTTTTTCCTTCTTGTCACATTAGACATTATAATTCACCACTAGAGAAGAGGGCTGAGAATTTAGGGAGCTGTCTGTGGTCCTGAAACACATCTTGCACTTGCTTTGCTCAGATGACAAACTAGCTAAGCTGTAGACCGGAAGGTACTGAATTTGAAACTACAAGCAAAAGAGCCACCGAATGCCCCTGATTTGACACAAATAAAAATTGGGATATTCTTATTGGCTGAATGCACAGGAAACAGATTTTTCTGATGAAGATATGAAACGGAGCTATGTCCTCTTTAAAACTACAACAGTCCCTAACATCTACGCAAAGTTTTGTTCCGTGCAACATTTTCATTGCAATTTATTGTTTATATATAAAGATCGTGTAGAATTTTAATTAATAAATGAACAAATGATATTCTAAAACAAAGGATATCTGTCTGAAACTGAGAGATTGAATTCTGAGCCCCAGCTGATGTACAAAAGGTAAAATGTGAAGAAAAATAAGTGGAGCTTGCCAAGAAGGATGGGATCTGCTCTTTGTACCAATAGATAATTGGCCCTATTCAATCACTTCAGTTAATGCAGAAATATAACTGGAGCTTTATGTGCAAAATTCAGAGGAGAACACAACATTAATAGACTTTGTCCCACTTTCAAAAACATAAAAGCATGTGTGTGAGGGAAAGAGACATCGGGGGAGTGATTTTGCCACACCCTGATGAAAATTGGTCAAAGTATTACAGGGCTAATAAAAATAATTTCATGGATCAAAGTAGTAGGGGTAATTATGAGAAGAATGTGAGATTTATTGTATGAGAAGGAAGATGGGAGAGGGGGAGGAGGCAGAGGAAAAGGAGAAGGAGAAGGAGAAGGAGAAGAAGGATAAGGAGGAGGAGGAAGATGGGAGAGGGGGAAGGGTAGAGAAAAAGGAGAAGGAAAAGGAGGAAGAGAAGGTTTCCTGCCTGAGCAGGGGGTTGGACTAGAAGACCTCCAAGGTCCTTTCCAACTTTATTATTATTATTATTATTATTATTATTATTATTATTATTATTATTATTATTATTATTATTATTATTATTATTATTATTATTATTATTATTATTATTATTATTATTATTATTATTATTATTATTGTTGTTGTTGTTGTTGTTGTTGTTGTTGTTGTTGTTGTTGTTGTTGTGAATCATCGCACAGTCAGCCAGATGTTCAGACTGGATTTGGCATTTTTGTCTACCTATCGAGTCCTTACCAAGGACCTGGGATAGGCAGATGTGGATGTTTGATGGTATTACAGATATCGTCGCAGGATGGAAGCAGTTCCTAGTAAGGCCACCTTTTGCAATTGACTAATGGCGAATTTGTCAATGCCAACAGTGTTCAAGTGGTGCTCCAGTTGTTTTGGGATTACACTCAAGGCGCCTATTACTATTATTATTGTTGTTGTTGTTGTTGTTGTTATTGTTATTATTGTTATTGTTATTACTTCCCTTTCACTGTTTAGACTATAGTCCCATTCTGAAAATCTCTCTCTCTCTCTCTCTCTCTCTCTCTCTCTCTCTCTCTCTCTCTCTCTCTCTCTCTCTCTCCTATCTATCATCTATTTAATGATTCTTGTGTAAACTTTCATGAACACTGAATTATCTTGTGGAGAAAAATCATGGCAGGAGTATCCGGGGTGGTGGGGTGGGGAAGGGAGTCACAGATAGCTACATGTTGCACACTCATCTCATTAATAAACAAGAAGCAACTGTTGAAAAAGTCTCTCCAAGCATCCCCCCTGAAGCAAGCCACAGAAGCATGTTAACGTGGAACACGCCGCATTAACAGACTACGGGAGCCGCTGGTTGCTACTCCAGAATACCCTAGGTGAATGAAGAAATTACGGTGTGTTGAACAAATGGTATGTACGAAGGGAAAGAAAACATCCCCTTAAAACGTACATCTGCTGCTGTAGCCAGATAGGATATTCCCCACAGGCCATGCCTGAAAAATGTAATGTAGGTAAGATGCTCATGACTAAATAAAAACGCACCGGGGTCGTGCATCCTATTAAAGTCAGTATTTTTTAAAACTGCTGGCTTAAAACATTTACCTTGACATCGTAAATTATATTTAATACCAGAGCCAGTTCTTGTGAAGTCAACCTCTATTTGAAACAACTGCATTTGAGGTGTGATTGATTTTTTTTTTATTTGCACAAAAATATGAAGCAAAATCAAATTTCAGTCCATTTAAAATTTATGCTTGCCGAGACAACCTTTGGCAAGAGGCAATATTGAATCTGCTTGCAGGCTGAGAAGCTCTTGCGAGCCTCCTTTAGAATCCTTTTGCCCCCCCATTTCCATTTTTCATTTCATTTAGCTTAATTTACAAAAATAAATAAATGAAAGGTTCTTGGCTTCTCTTTTGAAGTAAATTGATGCTTTCTGTCCTAGAATAGTATCGGCTTTATTACTTGCTGGATCGAATGTACACTGGGATAAAACTACGGTAATTTGGCATGTGTACATATTGCAATACTTCCAGCAGGCTATACAGGTGAAGATTTTACTGATTTTAAAGGACTTTAAGTTAAAATCTCACCCCAGCAGCCTTGTCTGAATGTATTTTTACTCAGAAGTAAACCTCTGATAGTTTATAAGCATGATTCTCTAGGGAATTCTCAACCTTTTCTTGACTATGGACCCCCTTTAAATAGCTTTTGTGGCCACAAACCGTGATTTTGGGCAGCATACATCATAAAACATAAAAACAACTGAAAACAATTTAAACAGTGCAAAATAAATGCATAAGGCACCGAGTAAAACTATTACTATGGACGTTAATACAGACAGGAAATGGGGTCTTGCTGTTCATTTCAAACCCAGAAATCTGCCAGCATCGAAATGTATTTATTGTCTCAGATTTTTAACTGATTTTTTGGGCTGCTTGTGTTTCTCATTGGAATATTTTGATACGTTAAAATGTTATGGTTTTAACCTGGTGCTGCGATTTTATGGTTTTGATTTATTTTAATTAGCATGTTGTGATTTCATTTCATTTTTATTTATTTGTTTTTACAGTTTGTGGCTATTTCGTACCATTCTTCGGGACTGCGCACTTAATGAAAATCAGGCAGCATTTTTTTTTAGAAATAAATCAACATTTGCATTAACGTTGCTAGTGAAGAATGGATGGACACTAGGCGGCTGTGCATTTTACTTATGTATTTAGTAGAGTTAGAAGTCTATTAAGGTAGTTGAACTGAGAAGAGCTTTGTGACTTTCATGCCTAAGTAGGTCTTAAATTTTAGGTCTGCTAGCCCTCCAACATTTCCACAACTATACCATGGCCCCCTAATTCATTGCTTCAGTCCTTCACATAGAGAGTGTCATGCCTCCATCGGAGCCTGAATCTGTGGAGGAAAATGAATTGGAATGGGACCCTATGGAGGTCGAGGGAGAGGTGTCTGTGGCTTCAGAGGAATGTGGGGAAGAGCAGGCTGAGGCAGGCCAGGGCCCTTCAGGATTGGGACATGAGGAACAGGAGAGACAGAGTTCAGGCGATGAGCAAGGGCCACCCCCTCCTGTTCCTAGAGCACGGAGAGTGGAGAGAAGGAGGGAACAGCGCAGGCAGGCTCAACTACTCAGGAGAAGAGAGTCCCAACCCTCTCCACAAGGCACACCTGGAGAATGAGATTTGTGGGGAGAGGCATTTGTTGGGAACAAACGCTGATTCCTTGGAGTTTTGTGTGTGTTGTTGCTGATCTCTTGCTCTGTAACTTCTGCTTGGAAACCCGGAAACTCTGACCATTGGACTGGCTGACAACGTTGCTTGGATGTTCAAAGATCTTGGACTGCATTTTGGCTTCCCTTTTGAAACTGCTCAGGCAAGCGTGTAGACTCGTTAGGTTTATGATGTATGTGTCATTCCTTGTTATCTCCGTGGCCTTGAGTAAATTCATCTCCTAGACTGTATGTGAAACTACTTGCAGCCAGAGGCGGCTGAACGTGTGTTTGTCTTCCTTTGTTTGGAGGCTTGCCAGAAATGTGGGAGCATTTGGGGAAAGTTTGGAGCAATTAAAGGGCGGTTTGAATTGCCAGCTGACTGCATTGCTTCTGTGCTGTGCCCTGGGTCATCACAGAGAGGCTCCTTACCAATAGAACATGTGCAAGGAACTTCAGAGCTCGATCTTTTGCTTCCAATCAGCTTTTAGAGTCAGCTGTCAGCCATGTCGAAACAATGAAGGAATTCATCTTCCCGGGCTCTAAAATTGACCAACTTGGCGACTGCAGCCCTGAAATCAGAAGCCGTTTAGCACTTGGAAGAAATGCAATGTCCAGCATGAATAACATCTAGAAGAGTAAAGATATCGGTCTCCAAACAAATGCAGATTAATAATGCAATATTTTTTTTCCCCAATTGCTATTTATGGCTGCAAAACCTGGACTCTAAAAAGTTAGATAGGGGAAGAGTGGACTCCTTTGAACTGTGGTGCTGGGAGATGGCTATTATGCATCCCATGGACTGCAAAAATAATGAAGAAGTCCTAGACCGAGCCTTACCAAAAATATCACTTGAAGTCAAGATTGCCAAACAGAGGCTGTCAGACTTTGGTCCTGTCATGAGAGCTGACTCACTCGAAAAGTCAATCATTCTGGGAGTGATCAGCAGAAGAAGAAGTAGGGACCGCCTTAATACCCATTGGCTGGACACTATAAGAGATGACACCGGGATGACCATGGCAGAGCTGAAGGAGACGTTGCAAGACAGAGGGGCATGGAGTTCTGATCCCTAGAGTGGCCAAGGGTCAGACACAACTGAATGGTTGACATCAGTCATGTAGAATCAGTGAGGTCCATGACTATGCTTGAAATTCAGAGTCATTCTCCTTGCTTTTAGAAATGAGTATATATCTCATATAATCCACCTTTGCCACAATGATTAAAAAGTATTGTTCTTCCCCAACCAATGGAACCGATCTAATCAAGTTGGGTTTATCCTAGTTCTACCTCTCTTTCGCACTGATGAACCTATAAATATGCTCTCACTGAGATGTATAATACATTCTTGATTGCCCAAAGGAAATTCAGATGCCTTAAAACCACTGAGGAAGGCTGATACAAGTTTCAGCTGGGAGTCATTCATCATATGCTACACTGTCTATAATCCACTCTTGTCAGATCTTTCCCATTTGGGGGGCAATTACAACATATATTTTTCATCCCATTTGACTAACAATAATAGGTAGCACCAGTTGTTAAATGAGGTTCCCATTTTTCAGAATCGGTAGATGTCAAAATGCAGTCCTGGTAGTTAATTGTAAAAACTTCCATCTGAGCTGATTCTATGTACTAACATGTACCTATTCTTCCACCCCAGGAGAGTGAATTTCAGTTTTAAAGCACCCCTTTGTCTTTTCTCTTTTTTTGACACTTTGATCATCTTCTTTTTGAATCACAAAAACAAAAAATGATACCATCTCTGGGGGGGTAAGAAGCAGATTGGAACATCTGTCTTTTGATCTAACTTTGCAACTTGGTACGCCATCCTTACTTGTTAAATTTGTAGAATTGCTAATAAAAGGCATAATGTACCAAATGGTGGTAATTTAGATGGAACAAGCATATCAATCACTGTGAAATGGGCTCAGAGCTCTATATTCATGCGGAATAATTAAACAGAATTATGGGATTAATGCAGAAACACTGAAAAAACAAGCTTGGAAAACCTATTCTACAGCTTTCAGAGATTTGTACTACTTAGCACAAGGACATAGCATGGACATCCAGAACGTCTGAAGAAGATGGTAGAAGTAAATGCAGGTTTTGGAGTCAAAATAGGAGAAAGCTATAAAAACATATCTTTAAAACAGTACTGTAAATCCAAAGTGTGGTTCTATCTTGAAAGAGTCTTTCTTTTTTTTTGCTATACCCTATGCTTGAAAAATCCATTGTTCTAAATTTTTTGGTACATAATTCAAAATCTTATTCATGTCTTTAAACCATATTACTTTTCCCTAAACCATTTTAGCAAACTTTGGATGTTAAACCAATGGTGATAATAGTTGGTAAACTCGTTTGTACTTATATTACTGTTTCTCACCCACCCAGCACTTTGCAAGTAAAAGTTTTTAAACTTTTTAAGCATTCCCTGAATTGTACAATCAACATTTAAAAAATTGTACAAAGTAAGTTCCATTTGTGATTTCTTGTCCTACAACAAGTTCATTTTGGTTCGTTTTGTGACTTCAGTTCGCAAACCATATTATAAAAGTAAATATAGTCATATTGTGGTTTAGTGTCTGAACCAGTCCTGTGGGGCACATTGGTGATAGGGCCAATCAATGCAGCTAAAAATCTGTCACATTTGTGTAAGAATATCTGATATATGTACAGTAACACTGAAACACAATTTTCTCAGAAGACTGGCCATATTCAGTGATAATTTCCAAATAAACATACATGGTAGAATTGCCAACAGTACAATTTTGTAAACTTCACTAAATATTTCAGGAGTTTGGTGAACTTTCTTTCTCCATGGGCCTCTTAGTCTTCCCAAGCTGGTCCAACTTCAAGTTGCCAAGATTAGCAAATTAACTTCAGAGCCTGTATTCCCTTACTGTGTGATAACTTTTTTTTAAAATTTCCTTTTAATCCTACAGCACCACTATATTATCAGCGATAGCTGCACTATTGCTTTGTGCAACAAGGAAAAAAACAATCATTCAAATTTCTGATCTACTTGAAAAACAAAGGAGGAGAGCAGAACTGATATTAATATATTTGTAATTAAGGAAAGACGTTTCGATTGCAAGCTTTTATAAATTAATAATATATTTATAGGTCCGAGTCCATCTTGGTTTGGGAGGTAATGTTCTTTGGAAATGCAGAACTAGTTCTCTGTAATTGTAATTAAAAACAATTTGGAGAGCCCTAAACGGATAAGAAAGAAAGGGGAATGTGGTTAAGAAGATTCCAGAGAGAGCTATTCATTGCAAATTGTGAAATTCTGCAAATCTTGCACTTATTCAGGAGGCAATTGTGAGAACTCAGCATATCAGAATTAAGGAGTCTGCCTGGAACACCCATCTCAGACCCTCTATTCCAGGGGTCCCCAACCTTTCTGGATTGGGGGCCCGGGGTGGTGTGGTGGTGGAGGCGCCTTTACACATGCACGTGTGAACGGGGCCACACGCGCACAAGAATGGGCCGTGATAGTGCGCACGACACAAATGGGGCCACGAGCACCCAGGCAATGCTGCAAGCTATCGCGAGTGGGGGAAGTGTGCACTCGCAGTGACGTTAGCGCCCGCACAATGCCCACAGCATCACTAGCGCTGGCATGACGCTGTGATGCTAGCACTAGTGGGGAGTGCGAGCGCGCACACACATGTGGACTGGCCAGCCACTCACGCAGCCCAGTGGCCAACAGCCCACGGCCCGGTAGTGGGCCATGACCCACAGGTCAGGGACCCCTGCTTTATTCAATATGCAGCTGATCATCTCAAGCAAACAGCAACAAGAACTTTATAGACAGGCATTGTACTTAACTGATTGGCTACATTTATTTGCAAGGATGCACAGGAAATTAACTCTGGGAAAGGGGGGGAGAATGAACACAAGAAGGTGTCCACTTTTTCCCACCCCCTCAAGTTCAGACCCTCTTTTCCATTATTTCACTTTGAAGTCGTCTTCCTCTGTAAACAGGGCTGAGTTCAAAGTAGCCCCCAAGTTTGCATTAGAAAAGAACATTAAAAATAAGTGTGACGAAGAAAGATTTCAGATCTGTTTTCTCATCTAAAATCTCCCGTCTCACATAAAAAAAGGAAAAAAAAGTCCTTCTGGAAAAACAAGGGTGGCCCATTTCTTCTGTAGATCACAATGAAAGTAATTATTTTTCAAGCAATGCACGGAATGCTAAAAGAACGGGAAGATAAATTATTCTTGCAAAGTTGCAAAGACTTCCTTTAAAAAAGAAAAAAAAAAGATAAGAATAAATGCACCCAGGATATCTCTAATCATGTTTTCTGTCCTTCCAACAATATGAATTTTTATATTAAAAAAAAAAAAACTGTTAGGACTTCTGTGAGTAGTCAAGGGAAATCCATATGTAAAAAGGTTGCACCCTGATTTGATTGCCTGCAGTAATTGCATTAAGTCTCTCAGTTTCCTGCTAATGTTGATCTTGAAAAGAACACGTTGTCAACTTTGAAATCCTAAAAGGCTCACAAAAGTTGCAACCGTACAACAGCAAGCTCTCTGAGAGACAGAAATGCCTTGGAATAAAATTGGGGGTGTCTCCTGCAAGGCAGCATCCCACTCCACCCCATGGAAATGGAGAATGACAAATGTGCGTTGTGCTTGTGTACTATGCGGCATTCTAGAAGACAAGCTTTGAGCTTGGCCAATCACATTTTTCATTTCACTTCTTATGCCTGACTTCTGGTCTCCAAACATACTTCTTATTTTAGCTTTTCTCTCCAATGTCTCCCCCAAGTCTAATTCAAAACAAATCTGCAATATTCCGTTTGTAGGCCTCCGCTGGCCATTTAATATGTTTAAATAACGGAGCCTGGCATATTATTACATCCTGGCAGTTTCCCAGTTGCTGTGATTACAATACCCCAAATTTGGACTGAGACTACAAATTCCAGGGTTCCTGGTTCTGCGGCTTTTGCCCATGTCAGCTGAAAAACTCCAGGAGTTGCTGCTACTGTCAGCTGTGGTGCCAGTTTCATCTACATATGTTTCACTTTTAATAATAATAATAATAATGATGATGATGATGATGATGATGATGATGATGATGATGATGTTAGAAGGTACCTTGGAGGTCATCTAGTCCAACCCCTCTGCTTAGGCAGGAAACCCTATACCATTTCAGACAAATGGCTGTCCAGTCTCTTCTTAAAGATTTCCAGTGTTGGAGCATTCACAGCTTCTGGAGGCAGGTTGTTCCACTGATTAATTGTTCTAACTGTCAGGAAGTTTCTCCTTAGTTCTAGGTTGCTTCTCTCCTTGATTAGTTTCCATCCGTTGCTTCTTGTCCTGCCTTCAGGTGCTTTGGAAAATAGCTTGACTCCCTCTTGTTTGTGGCAGCCCCTGAGATATTGGAACACTGCTATCATGTCCCCCCTCGTCCTTCTCTTCGTTAAACTAGACTGTCAACGCTGCTAATATTGGATATTATTGCTTTGACAAGATATGCAGAACTGTCTGGTATTTTTAGAGTTAATTTAGATGATGCTGGGAGGGGAGGAGAAAGATAAGGAATGCGCGGGATACAGAACGGAAGTGAATCTTTGCCCTTTGGGCTGATTGGAAAACGTGATTTATGACTGCAAAATAGGGGAGGGGAATAGCCTGGAATGTTATGTGCAAGGAAGGGAAATTCATATCTTGGCATCAATCCATGCCGTGCCGACACTTTGTTACACAAAGAATAAAGACTTTTTAGGATAAACAATGCCTGGAAGTTCTTTGAAGTGTTTCATTAGTCGGAACCATGACATAGACATACCCAATTCCAGCAACCGTTTCTTATATGTTTTAGCCTCCAGTCCCCTAATCATCTTTATTGTTCTTCTCTGTACTCTTTCTAGAGTGTCAAAAATAACAAAAAAAAGCTTCTTTCAACATGTAAAAAACAAGAAAAAAGTGAAGGAAATAATTGGTCCATTAGTGGGTGAAAGTGGCAAGAAGGTGACAAGCAACAGGGAGAAAGCAGAACTATTTAACTCGTTTTTTGCATCTGTCTTTACACAAAGGGAAAAAACAGAGCAACCTATCAAAAATAGTGCCGTAAAAAACAGAACAGAAACACAAGTTAAGATAGGCAAGAAAATGGTAAGTGAGCACCTGTCCAGCCTAGACGAGTTCAAATTAAGCACCTGATACATTTCAAGGGACTGGAACCCAGCTATGCATGTTTAAGTAGGACGTATAGTTTGGTTGTATGGCTTCTCTTAGTGTGAGATGGCACTTTGACATATTTTTTGCTTTCTGGGAATAAATATATGATTTGGAATTTGCCAGACAAATTTCTCACCTGTGTTGGGGTATGGCAAGATGGGAGGTGGGAGGTTGGGAAGGAAGAAGATGGTTATAAGGACGAAGGCATGGAATAAAGACTTTGGGGTGGGGAAAAAAATCCTTGCTGAACAAGAGACTTGATTTTGGAGGAGGGGGTTCTATCCAGATGCCACAGACAGAGATTTGGACAGGTCACAAAAACAAACTCTAAATAAACCAGGACAAATAATCACAAGGCACGGTTTTACAAACTCAATTTAAAATCATGCCCCAAATAAGAGTTTCGCCTGATGTTTCTTTGGATGTTCAAATAATCCGCCGTAAATTTTAACAAACTCTCTCCTAATGTTTATCCAAGTGTCGTTTTACATTCCACGGGGGAATGCTCACTACGTTCAAAGTTTATTTAAACAGCAAGCCATGTGATGCTCTGAATTTTGTATGAAACTGTTTTAGGCTGGAAAGGCAAACGGACCTAATATCAAAACGGGGGGGGGGGGAAGTATCTGGTTTAATCCCTGAAATAAATGCATTTGGCATTGGTTACCCAGCTAATGATCATGTGATTGCTTTCTTAGAGATGCAAAGGTTAAAGAAACCCAAATCAGATTTGAAGAACAGACCAAGATGTGCCTCTGCAGATGATTGTGATGGTGAAAGGCCTTCTTTGCAAATGAGGCAACTGCTGAAAGCCCGTCCAAGGATGCAGAAACAGATGGGAGTAGCTGGCAGGGTATTCATCAAGATGAAGATGAAGAACAGTGCTTAGATATGAATCGGTTTTAGATAATCATGAAATTGCACTAACAGCCGGCACCACAGAAACAAATGAAAGGCAGTAAAAACATCGAGATAATGGTAGTTCCATAATCAACATACACACACACACACACACACACACACATGCCACAAGACTGGAGAAAGGAGAATAGAGGGAAGAAAGAAGAGCTCAGAAGAAGACTTCTTTTCAAAAAGCAGCCAGGCGCTTTGATGTAGCAAAAAACAATTACTCTGAAAAATTAATAATAGGGCAAAAAGCAATGACAGCATAAAGTTTCAAGAGCTAAAGATCACACCAAGCATGATAGTAACAGGAAATTCTGACATCACCCAATTGTTCATCACTGCTACTTTAAATTAACACATTTGTGATGTTTGTTGACGGGGTCTTCAAATCAGTCGATTCATATCTGCGTCTCTTTCTTGACAACATGGCGGAGGTGATACCTCATTGGCTTCATTAGGAATTTCTTACTTCCTTTCCGTTGGCTTCCCAACATAGCCCTGCAGTTTCTTGCTGTCTCCCTCTGGCATGCTCGCAGAACCAGATTTGAGCCTGATCATCTATTTTTAAAAATCCATCAAGATAAGCTAGCTGTTATTTTCTACTGACAATCTTCAGTTCTCAGAGTAGCAATAGCACTTAGACTTATATACTGCTTCACAGTGCTTTACAGTCTTCTCTAAGCAGTTTACAGAGTCATCACATTGCCCCCAGCAATCTGGATCCTCATTTTACCGACCTCAGAAGGATGGAAGGCTGAGACAACCTTGCGCCGGTGAGAATCGAACTGCTGAACTGCCGGCAGCCGGCAGTCAGCAGAAGTAGCCTGCAGTACTGCATTCTAACCACTGCGTCAGCACGGCGCAGTGTCATTTTCAATAGAAGTCAAGATTCTGTAGCTTTCAGCAAGAAAAAAAGATCTATTTCATTGGTGATGGTGAGGGAACTTGCTTGGATTAACTAAATTAACTTCCTTGATTGGAGAAAAGACAATATCTACATTTATAGTTGACTGGAAACCCTTGAAAGACTCTTTGCATGAAATGGGGGGGGAGGCACATATGGCTTGCGGTTTAGATTATTAGAAAAAGTGAGCTTTTTTGTAATCATGGTGATAATTTCATAATCAAACATATTTGTTGCAGAGGACATCAGAAGCTTCTTTCTATATCTTTTTATAATAATAATAATAAAGTTGGAAGGGACCTTGGAGGTCATCGAGTCCAACCCCCTGCTCAGGCAGGAAACCCTATACCATTTCAGACAAATGGTTGTCCAGTCTCTTCTTAAAAACTTCCAGTGTTGGAGCATTCACCGCTTCTGGAGGCAGGTTGTTCCACTGGTTAATTGTTCTAACTGTCAGGAAGTTTCTCCTCAGTTCCAGGTTGCTTCTCTCCTTGATTAGTTTCCATCCGTTGCTTCTTGTCCTGCCTTCAGGCGCTTTGGAGAATAGCTTCACTCCCTCTTCTTTGTGGCAGCCCCTGAGATATTGGAACACTGCTATCATGTCACCCCCCTCGTCCTTCTTTTCATTAAACTAGACATACCCAATTCCAGCAAACGTTCCTGATATGCTTTAGCCTCCAGTCCCCTAATCATCTTTGTTATTCATTTATTTTTTCCCCTTCTCTTTCTTTCTTTGCTCTTTCTATCCTGTATCAGTCTGTCTTCATTTTTATGCTCTCTTTAAAACTTTTCATAACATTTTTTTTAAAAAAATGTTTTTCTGCCTTCTGCGGGCTCACATAAATCTACAAGCACCAAAGCTTCTCTGTTGTCATTTGAAGCCCTAAAATGCCCCTAGGCCTTTGCATTAGGAAACACAACATCCTTACCAGGATCAGAAAGCAATCCTTCAGAGGAAATGGATACCTTTCCTTTTGAAGATCTGGGTAGAAATTCACAGGACAGAAAGATTACTTGACATCTCTTAGAAGGAGGGTACCCTTACAACAGAATATCAGGATTTCATTTGCAAAAGGTTCAAAGCTTCAGCTTATGCCTCCCTCAAAAGTGGTAGCGGAAGTGGAAAGCTGAATGCAGAACCATGCCCTGTCCTTCAGTATGGAAGCGGTTACATGGGTGCAGAAGAGGCACAGGGATCTCCGTGAATACAGTCCCTAAAACATCTGCATCAGGGCTGATGAGGAGGGATGCTTCAGCAGCTGGAAGAAGTGAATACTTTGTTGCTAGGACTGACTTTCCTTCGCCAAGCCACCTTAGATATAGAAGCAGGCGGCTTAGTGGACAACAGTAAGGTTTCCGTTAAAATGCTTCAGCCACTATTAGATTTCAACACCCAAGTATCCTCCAGTTTTATCCTTGCAACGTAACCCTGAGAGGTGGGATGAACTGGAAGACAGAAAATCAAATCAAAATCTTTATTACAGTGATAGACCAGCATAGTAGAAGACAGTAAGCCCCATTTGAATTGAGGGTGCACTTTCCTACTCCTAGTTCACGAGACCAGAGCTCCCCAAACTTGGCAGGTTGGCGACCCGGAAGAAAAGGGAACAGCAGTGAAATATGCGTGTGCGTGGCCCCGCGCTTGCATGCGCAAATGGGCCACGTGAACCCACAGTGCCTGTGCTGGCACCCCTGTGCATGCGCAAGTGGGCCGCTGGTGCCCATGTCCCTGTGCATGCACAAATGGGGCCACTAGGGCCCGCGTGGCAGTTCTACCACGAGTAGGGCAGGCTCGCCAGCTATTCCATAGGTTGGGGACCCCTGCACTAGACCACATTAGCTCTTTAATTTTTTTTAAAAAAATTATATATCCCAAAAGGAAATGTTTTCATACAGTAACGTGCTAAAATTGTCAATTTTTATTTCATTGCTGGTGGAAGAAGGCTTGGGAAATAAGAGAAACTTCTACTTCCAGCAGCTACAATTCAGACAACTGTTTATCTCTCTTCCTAAAGGTGACCAAATCCCCAGGATTACTAAATCTGGTCTGCAAAAGCTTGGATGGAGATTGGAGTGCAGCAAGAAAATGGAGAAATTGCTAGTTCTTAGCTGTCACATGGTACACATCTTGCTGTTAGATAAATTCCCAAATATTTAACTTTTTTAACTATCTGAAGATTTGTTTTTTTTTGTTAGTTGTTTTTTTTTTTGTTTTTCTGTCAGATCCTTTGTTAGCACTTTAGCCTTTTCTCTGTTTATTGTCAACCCTGCCACTTCTCCAGATTTTTCTATTTTCTCCAGACGTTTGGTGCTTGTTTCCAATAGATCTTCCAGTATGAAAACCAAATCATCTGCAAATGCTTGTAGTTTATATTTTTATTCCCATTCTCTGCTGGTGAGAAATGGATGCTGAAGACCCTATTGCAAAATGGAGGCAAAACCAGTTGCTGCAGGACACTTGGACGGGACTCTTCCATCTATAGCAGATTTGGGGATGCAAGATGGAATTAATGGCGGTTTTCTTTTGCATAACTCTTGTACCTGAAAATTGCAGCTAAATTGAACTAATCTGGTTCCTTTCATCATATCCATGGAAGGCTCTATGAAGGGGAAGACACTGGTTGCTACATCTGGGTCATGTCAGAGACACCTGGCTTGTTTTAGTGTTATATAATTAGTGTAATATAATTTATCCACCCCATTTTGATCACTCCGCTCTAATCTATTAATATTTAACCAACTCGGCTCATATCAGTACAGTTTAGGTATGTGTTTTTTTCTCCCTGTAAGTCCAGGGGCCATTATTACGTCTTCTTATGACAATATATCAGGAGACACAATTTAGTGCCTTTCAGAAGTCTTGGACTGAGCTCTCTCATGCTGATACGGGGCTTATGGGAGTTGTAGTCCAAACAGTGGACCTAGTGGACAATCACTTAAATAGGAGCCAGCCGTGTGCTGCAGCTGCCAAAAAAGCCAACACAGTTCTAGGCTGCATTAACCGAGGGATAGAATCAAGATCACGTGAAGTATTAATACCACTTTACAATGCCTTGGTAAGGCCACACTTGGAATGCTGCATCCAGTATTTGGTCACCACGATGTAAAAAAGATGTGGAGACTCTAGAAAGAGTGCAGAGAAGAGCAACAAAGATGATTAGGGGACTGGAGGCTAAAACATACAAGGAACGGTTGCTGGAATTGGGTAGGTCTAGTTTAATGAAGAGAAAGACTAGGGGTGACATGATAGCAGTGTTCCAATATCTCAGGGGTTGCCCCAAAGAAGAGGGAGTCAAGCTATTCTCCAAAGCACCTGGAAGGCAGGACAAGAAGCAATGGATGGAAACTAATCAAGGAGAGAAGCAACCTAGAAATAAGGAGAAATTTTCTGACAGTGAGAACAATTAATCAGTGGAACAACCTGCCTCCAGAAGTTGTGGATGCTCCAACACTGGGAGTTTTTAATATCTCTTTATTTTTAAGAAGAGATTGGAAAACCATTTGTCTGAAATGGTATAGGGTTTCCTGCGTGAGCAGGGGGTTGAACTAGAAGACCTCCAAGGTCCCTTCCAATTCTATTATTATTGTTATTGTTGTCATTGTTGTTGTTGTCATTGTCATTGTTAATCTGGTCAATCAGATTGCCTTCTCTTGTTTCACTACCTTTTAATATTGCTATTGGTGGATGAGATGTTGGAATACAATGACTGATATTGGCTGGATGGAGACTGACAATTCTCTAAATAAATTCATAAATTGGTACAGTAGGGTATCCAGATGTATTGTATTTCCTGGATGTATTTTTTTTAAAAAATTGTAAGATATTCAACGAGTATGTTCTACTTTACATTATTCTGTCTAGACGGCATTTCCTGAAGAATGCCCCATTGAATATAATGCATCTTATCTCTGAGTCAGCTTTACAGGGTGACAATGAGTATGACAGATTATCAGATGTTCAGAATATGTAAGAATATTCTGACAATTGTGAAAAATGACTCTCTTTTGACATCTCCTTAAAATTAAAATTCAAGTTTCTTTCTGTTCAGTTTCCCTGGCAAGGGAACTCCCTGGCATGTTTTCAGATTTAAGTTTTTACTTTAATAACTTTTATAAGAATCATTGATATGTTAATGAATGGAAGATTGCATGTTGGATTTTTATTATATTTTATGAATATATATATATATATATAATATGAAGAAAAGAAATAAAAGAACCTTAGACTGTTAACTCTGGCAAAATTGAAACTTACCCATAATAGGATTTCATCACTTGAATAATACAGTGAAGTTTTTCAGTTCAAATTTTATTAGTTGATCAAAATATAAAATATAGAAATACACAGAAAAATAAAAATAATGGGAAAATAGGGGAAGAAAAGGGGAAGAGGGAAAAATATGGGGGAAAGAGGAAAAGAAAAAGCAAAGTATTGACTTTCGACTCTTTTTGATGCAATAGAATAAAATAATAACACAACCTCAACTTCTTATTTTTACATCATAATATATACTAGACATTTCTATAACAACAAACCTGTCCGATCAGCAAAATCTAAAATCAAAGTTTCATTTTTCCCCCACCTCAAGCGCAAAGTCCAAAAGTGGTTTCCAAGTGGAAACAAAATTAATTGTAGGCTTTTCTTTAATCAAAGCAGTCAATTTAGCCAACTCTGCTAATTCCATCAACTTTTGCAGCCATTCGTCCATTATGGGAATCAAAGTATCTTTCTGCTTTTGTGCCCAGAATATTCTTGTTGCTATCAGAACAATGCAGTGGAGTCTTTTATTTCTTCATCAGTAGTTTACAAGGATACGAACGGAAAAGACTTTGTTTTTTAGCAACATTAAGACACAATATTATCTGTTTTTTTTTAAAAAAAAACATTTAAAATGTTCGCTTGCCTTTCCAAATACATTCCTATGATTTTGATGAATACAAAACACAGATTAAAAACTGACGTCTCGACTCAGATCTAGCTTTAACTGGGAAGGGATCAGCTTCTTGACTTAATTACCTCTTCAGTTTTGATATACGCTGTCAGGTTTTCAGTCCACACGTATTTAGATATGAAATAAACAAGATCAAAGACGTCTTAAGAATTAGGAGAATGCCATTTTAATCTCTGCAAGTCATACTACATATCAAAGGCAGAACTTATTAAAATGAACAATACAAATGTGATATGCAAAGTCGGAACGCTGTGTAGACAGCCTAAACTATTTCGGGAGCTGCATTTTGCAATAAGGGTCTGTTTGACTTTTAAAGTGCGGTAAATTTAGAGAAATAGCTGGATTTCTTCTGGCTAACATCAGAGACCCCATGAAAACCAGGGAAACAAGGTGGTTATGAATGGCCTCCATCTTATTGCTGAAGAACTATTGTCTTCTCAGGACAACATGATCCAGGTTAATTAACCATTGTTTGCTTAATTATCTGCAAGTTAATGTCATCCATAGACTCATCAGCTGATCATATAACCTGGATTCACACAGCATCTTAAACTAAAATTTATTTATTTGCTGTTGAGTTTGTTTATTTGAGGCTCGCGGCAATGCTACCACCAGTGCGAGGCTCGTGCTGCGTCCTGCGGTGATGCTGCCCCAGCGCGAGGCTCCCACTGCCATCCCCGCATGAGGATCGCGCCATGGCCTGCAATGATGCTGCCCCAGTGCAAAGATTGTGCTGCGGCCCCCGTGTGAGAATTGCGCTGCGGCCAACAATGATGACACCCCAGCACGAGGCTCGCACTGCCACCCCTGCGTGAGGATCGTGCCCCGGTCCACTTGTCGCTTGTGGCACTGCCGCTGCCCCCACAAGTTTTGTGGTGATGCCGACACCTGCATGTGGCGCACTGCTGCCCACCTGCTGCTCGCGGCGCTGTTGTCCCCAGACAAGGTTCATGGCACGGCCACTGCCCACATGATACTAGCAGTGCTGCCACCGCCTGCACAACACTCATGGCAACAGTGGCACAAGGGGGGATAAGCATGCGCATACACATGTGTACTGCCCAGTTACGCGGCCCGGCAGTCAAGAGGCCACGGCCCGGTAGTGGGCCGCGGCCCATAGGTTGGGGACCTCTGATTTAGTTGTTAGTACTCTGAAGGTTGGTTGTTAACTCTCTGATAATGACCAGATGACTGCAAAGAATATAAATCCTTCCATTTCCCCACCATTCAGTCAGAACTGAAGAAACTTCTTGGATGAGAAGCAAAACATTTTCAAGGAAAAAAAAAAACCAAGGAAGTCCAGTTGCCTTTTGGTAAAGACCTTTGGAAGCTTATTCCAAAATTATCATTGAAACACAGTGGGAAAGCAGATTGGAGAACTTGTAGTTCTTCAGATGTTGCTGAACTAAAATTCCCAGTAGGCATCACTGATCATTAGCATGTTGGGTGTGAATACTTGGTTGATCAATATCTGCAAAGGCTGCAGTTCTTATCCCTGACCTGAGCATGATGGACCTGAATGAAAGCATGGATCCTGTTGAAGGCAGGACATTGATGTGTATCGTGTTCTTTTTCCCACCTGATTTTTTTTTTTTCAAAAAATGTCTAGAATTTCTTAATTTACAAACTTTGAGAAACTGGCAACGAAAAGTGCCAGAGTCATCATTATTTTTATCCCCAAGAACAGCCTTGGCCCCGTGGAAGATGGCATCTGTGGGGTAACAAGTGACATCACAAGCATCATGACATCATTTGTGCTACAATGTCCTGGCACATTGGACATCATAGAAGTAGGACTTGCTTGAGGTTCATTCCATTCAATTTATTTTATGAAAGGAAAGCCAGTGCAGAGGTCCCCAACCCCTCGTCCGTGGACCGGTACCGGGCCACAGCATGCCAGCAACTGGCCTGCACAAACAAGCAAAGCCCCATCCATGGGATGCAGGCAGCACACAAAACCACGCACTCTCTGGTCGGTGGAAAAACCTTTCTCCATGTAACCAGTCCCTAGTGCCCAAAAGGTTGGGGACCTCTGAGTTAGAATGTTGATTTTAATACAGCTCTTGAATGACTAAAGTAAATATATCAGTTTAATGACTAAAGAGTGTAGTATTTTCCTATTATATCTAGGCATAGGAATTAATCAATATAAAATGAAAAAAAGAATCAGTTTTGGATCCTTTTTTTCGTATCGATTTTATTAGTTTTTATAGGGTTAGGAATAAGGTGGGGTTGGGGTTGGGATTAGGGTTAGGGTTAGGGTTGGGGTTGGGGTTTTTCCAAATAACGTTCTCAATATTTAGCAAACAGCATAATGTCTGGGTTCATGTGTTTAACAAACAATAATAGATAATAGTTAATTATCATAAACAATATGTTAATTAATCATTCAATAGCCTTCTTCTTGCTAATATATATTCAAAATTACATATCACATTCCTTTCTCTCTAACTCCATGTTCTAAAGTACACTGAGTCTTCTTTCTCTTTTATCTTTAAAGTCAATCTATCCATTTCTGCACACTCTAGAATTTTCTTAATTAGTACTTCTGCAGCTGGTAAATTTTCATTTTTCCAATGTTGGGCAAATACAATTCTTGCTGCCGTTGGTACGTGTAGTATTAAATATCTGCAATCTTTCTCATAATTAGCTCCTATTATTCTTAACAAAAATAATTCTGGTTTAAAGTCTATTTGTTTTTTAGTCATTTTCTCCAACCATAAATGTATTTTAACCCAAAATCTTTTTGCTTTAGGGCATGTCCACCAGATATGATAATAAGTACCTGGTCTTTTTTGCATTTCCAACAGTTGTTTGAAGTATTTTTAAACATTTTGCTAATCTCACTGGTGTCGTATGCCATCTGTAAAACATTTATATAAGTTTTCTTTATATGCCACTGCTTTAGTTAATTTAATATTTCTTTCCCATAACTTTTGCCAATCTTCTAATACTATATTATATCCAAAGTTCTTTGCCCATGTTATCATTGTTTCTTTTACTTGTTCTTCCTCCATCTTTAAGTTTAACAGTAATCTATAGAGTTTCTTAATCAACTTTTTATCTGTTTTTAGCAGTATCTGATCAAATTCTGTCTGTTCTTTATAAAATCCCATTGTTTTAACATCTTTTTCATATCTCGATTGAATTGGCAGATATGGCCACCATGCTAGATCAATACCTTGTTCTTGTAAATCTTGTCTGTCTTTCAATTTTCCTTCATTGTCCAAAATATCTTTATAAGTCATAATTTTATCGTACTTAATTAAATTTGGGTAAGCAAAAGCTTCCATTGTTGAAAGCCATTCAGGTATCTTAATATAATTTTTTTCTTTTATTTTTTCCCATTCTGAAAGAAGTGCATTCCTTATAAAATGAGTTTGAAAGTATCTATGTATTTTATTCTTCCCATACCACAGAAAGGCATGCCAACCAATTTGTAGGTCATGCCCCTCTAGGTACAATAGTCTTTTGTCTCTAAGCATTATCCATTCTTTAAGCCATGTTAAAATAGTTGCTTGGTAGTATAACCTACAATCCAGCAGTCCAAATCCTCCACTTTCTTTCGTTTCTTGTAGCATTTTCACTTTTCAATTCCTCATGGTTTCTTGATGTGACCGCCATGTGAGTAGCAATTGCTTCTTGAATTGCTTGTAGGGGCGCTTGAGTGTCCTTTTGGAAGATATTAGCCTTTTCTTGTTGAAGCATTGTATCAATTGATCTCTGATAGACTGGACTTGCAGAAGCCGAAGAGGGAGCAGACGATCCTTTTTTTCCAACTTTAGATAACTCATTTTTATCTTTAAATCATACGTTGTAATCCACCAAGTAAGTCAAAATTTATAATCCAATAGGCTCCTAACAAATAGGAGAGGCAAACGATAAAAATAGTAAATGGTAAAAAAGAGCAAAAGGGGAAAAAAGAAAAAATAGGGAGGAAAAGAAAAAAAACACACCAAAATTTGTAATCCAAAGTATTCTGTTCGGAGGGATTTCTTGTTATTCACTCTTTCAAAACAGCTTGTAAAGATTCCAGGTCAAGCTATATTTGTAATCCAGGGAAGTCCGATGACTTCAAACACAGTTCTTATTTATAATTGTAATCCATCCTGTAAGACAGGGCAATCCAAAAAGAGTCTTTCTTTTCCAGCCACAATCTTCAGGACTTTAAATTCCAAGGACACCAAAATGTTTAAACTATAAGCTATGTCTGGGCATACAGCCAAGCTTTACTCCAATCAGAGCCACTCAGTAAAATAAAGACAAAAAGAAAAGCAAGACTGCATGTAGTTCTCGGTTTTGCCACTAGATGTCATTAGATGTCCATTCCCACCATACTTTTAAAAAGTTTAAGAAGTTAAAAACCCGATGGTTTCCAAACAAGAAATAAACAAAAAAAGATTTATAAAACCAAAACTTTTCCAAGCTATCCTTCTTTTATGCCTCAGTCATCTTCACAATATTGTTATAAGTCCATTTTAATTTCCCCAAAGCTTAAACCACCGCTTATAGTTCAGGAGGGAGAGGTAAGGAAAAAATCCCCCCCCTCCCTGGAGCTTGGGGATTTCTTGCTTTTGAATGCTGTTTCCCAGAACCAGTATTTTCCCTTGTAGAGAGATAAGGAAAATAGTCTCACCAAGATCAGCTGTTTTACCTTCCACTTTAAAATTCGTTGTCTCCAACGATCAGCTACTTCTGGCAGACTGCATGGGTACGGTCAGCCTTTCTTCCTGCCAGTCCCAAGGGCTCCTTTGGATCAAGCGGGCCAGCTACTGCTGGCCCGTGATCTGCAAAATTTCACCCTTTGGCCAGTCATCTCTACAGGGTGACTTTCGGTCCTATTGGACTCCCCAGCTGGTAGAAGTTGGGCTTGGGGAAGGGAGATTCATTCCCCAGCGCCCATCTTGCAGCGACGTCACCGGAAACCCAGTTTCGGATCCTTGATGATAAACTGCACATGTTTCATTATTCAGTACATTTGCTAGTTTGAAATCTTTTGCTGTCTATAGAATTTCCCAGTGTGGCTGAAGCTGGTTGTGTTGATCCCGACTGAGACTTGCTTGATCAAAATGGAGTGTTTTGAAATTTCCTTTTAGGAACTCTGTTGCTGCCATGTTTTCAGGAGAAAATACAAGTGGTAAGTGAATTTTAAAAGAACTGACATTGTAAATCTAAGCAAACAGCAGGTCACCTGCTGAGGCTGCCGTTATTCTAAGCTTCCTGTCATTTAAAAGCAGCCTTCTGACTCAAAACAAGAAATTTGCACTATAGTCGGTGAATCAGAAATCTCTTTCCAGCTTTCATAGATGCCTGTCAGGCTTCAGTGCAGTGAGATGAAGTCTTAGTTCAACATCTGGAGACCTTGCTGTGGGGCAGGAAATAAGGTGGATTCTCAAGGCTTTCTTGGGTTCCACAGAAGATCCCTCTGAGTTCCACCTTGTTATCTACACATCAACAATTCTGTTCACATTGAATATGCACTGCAAGAATTCAGATTAATACTAGATGTCTCTGTTTGATACCACTGAAGGGTCATCTGGATTGTTGCCACCCATATATGTTAGTCCAAGCACAAGAAGAACCATAGGAGAAAAGGAACAAGAAAGAGGAGAAAGAAGTGAACATGGAGCCATCTTTGCTGCTCTCTCTCCTCCTTCTCTATCACTTTGTGCTGGAGAGAAAGCACTGGGGAAATACAGAGGGCCAATATGTGGTGACCAAAAGACACAAGTCTGGAGTTTTGAAGGTGACCCAGCTAAAAGAAGATCCTCATGTGGCTGATGGTTGCATCTTCCAAGGAAAGGAAGAAGGTGCTTTGGGTCAGTGGATGGATAAATGGAAAAGGTAAGGGAATGGGCAGGAGGAACAATGAGTGAGATATCAACAATTGTGGATCTCTGGCGAAACTGGCACCTCCACATCTATTGTAGGTGTGTGGGACTGCTGTGTGCAGGTACTCAATCACTCGTCCTCCTGGATGTAATTAGAAAGCCCAATAATCAACAATTATCAACGCTATAGGGCATTGCACACCAGAACGACTAGACATAAGGACAGTTTTTTTCCTCATGCCATCACTCTGCTTAACAACTAATTCCTACAACACTGTCAAAATACTAGTAAAGATGTATTACTATGATACTCCTCATCTTTCCTATTACCTATCCTTATCTTCTTATGACTATAACTTTGCTGCTTGTATCCTACAATATATATATATATATATGTACCCTAGTATGATGTATGTTGTTTGCTTAGCTAGTACTCTATGACTATCACTAAGTATTGCATCTTATGATTTATGATGAATGTGTTGTATTTCACGGTTTATGATGAATGTATTTTCATGTTGTATATGATCATGATTATCACTATTACTTGTATGTACACTGAGAGCTTATGCCCCGGAAACAAATTCCTTGTGTGTCCAACTTGGCCAATAAAGAATTCTATTCTATTCTATTCTATTCTATTCTATTCTATTCTATTCTATTCTATTCTATTCTATTCTATTCTATTCTATTCTATTCTATTCTATTCTATTCTATTCTATTCTATTCTATTCTACTCTACTCTACTCTACTCTACTCTACTCTACTCTACTCTACTCTACTCTATTATTTGTTTTAGGTTTTAAAATTTCTAGCTTCTCATACCTGACTTTTGTTAAATAATGATGCTACTGATTAATGCTATTGTTTCATTCATGGTCATTTCAAAAAAAATAAAAACCAAATTTCAGAACTTGTGTTCTCATAGACATCAGCATCCAAGGTTAAAAAAAAAAAAGAAGCGTTGATTTTTTTTTTTTTCCCCCTTTTCTTCTGTTTTTAAAACCTTCTCAAATTGTATTTTGATTAGTTCTATTTAATATTTAACATCTTGCAAAGTCACTCAGTAAAGAAAGCTGCTGGGGGGGAAATGTGTTGCTGACCAAATGCATTTATAATGCTATGAAGCTGATATGTAATTGATTTTAGTTTCCATAAAAGGATTATGTTAACTTTCCTTAATCCATATATTAGTGTTTTGTGAAGTCCAGTGCATTTTGTCAACAGAGAAGCGGATTGTTTCTTTCTGGTCATCAATATTTGATGTGAATATTATAAGATTATCTCTCGGTCTAAGTACCAATTACTGGGGAACCAGACTGAAAAATGAGAACTAGATGGGAGATCCTTAAAAATCATCACATGGAAGTAAATCAGCAAAGGGTCATCATATGATATTTCTGTTTCAGCCCTGAGATGATGATGTCATGCAATTATGTCATGAAAATATATCTCTCCTAAAAGAAAGAACTGCAGCTAAACCATGGAGGGTTGAATATTGATCTAGAAAAAAGAGGCCAACGTAGCAATTCCCCAGATTTCCAAACATCTTAGCACAGCTTGAGGATATCCCTAACTTATTTTATCCTGATGAAAAGCTGCATGTATGGATGGTGGACCTTCCAGAATAGCAGAAGAACTGAATGGAGAAAGGGGATGGGGTGGCAATAATGGCTGTCCTGCCTATCCATTTGAGTGAATAGTGAGAAGAACTGCATTGCATCCCATTTTCCTGGGCGATTGGAGTATCTCCATTAATGGTGGGATGTATCTGAACCCACAGTCGAAGCATCAAAGAAGGAGAAGGAAAGGCTCAACCTGCTTTCTGCTGTTCTTGACCTCTGAACTGTCCAGTAATTTCCTTCTTGCTAAAGGCCAGACTCATGAAAGCTTGCCACATGGCATCTGCTTCGTCCCCAGTGCTAGACTGCATTAATAGAAGGATAGAACCATGATCATGTGAAGTGTTAATACCACTTTATGTCTTAGCAGGACCGTACCTGGATCCAGTTTGGATCACCACAATATAAAAAAACAACAACGTTGAGACTCTAGAAAGAGTACAGAGAAGAGCAACAAAGATGACTAGGGGAAGCTAAAACACGTGAAAATAGTTGCAGAAATTGGGTATGTCTAGTTTAATGAAAAGAAGGACTGAGGGTGACATGTCAGCAGTGTTCTAGTATCTAAGGGGCTACCACAAAGAAGAGGCGGTCAAGCTATTCTCCAAAGCACCTGAAGGCAAGGCAAGAAGCAATGGATGGAAACTAATCAAGGAGAGAAGCAACCTAAAACTAAGGAGAAATTTCCTGAACAATTAATCAATGGAACATCTTGCCTCCAGAAGTTGTAGGTGCTCCAACATTGGAGATTTTTAAGAAGAGATTGGATAACCACTTGTCTGGAATGGTATAGGACAGGGGTAAGCAACCTTGGCTCTTTTATGACTCGTGGACTTCAACTCCCAGAATTCCTGAGCCAGCCATGCTGAGGGGAAAGGGAGAGGTTTCCAAGCTGAGCCATGCTGGCTCAGGAATTCTGGGAGTTGAAGTCCACAAGTCATAAAGGGGGCCATAGTTCCCCATGCTGGCTCAGGAATTCTGGGAGTTGAAGTCCACGAGTCAGAAAAGAGCCAAGGTTGCCTACTCTGGCCTTAGGCCTAGGCCGCTTTATGACTCGTGGACTTCAACTCCCAGAATTCCTGAGCCAGCCATGCTGAGGGGAAAGGGAGAGGTTTCCAAGCTGAGCCATGCTGGCTCAGGAATTCTGGGAGTTGAAGTCCACGAGTCATAAAAGAGCCGAGGTTGCCTACCCCTGGTATAGGGTTTCCCGCCTGAGCAGGGGGTTGGACTAGAAGACCTCCAAGGTCATGTCCAACTCTGTTATTTTGTGATTCGGATGTCCCTTCAGAACTGAATGCTTTTTATCCCTCTCTTGTAGGATCTTTTCTGCAGGGGCACCTATCTTGGAGAAGATAGTTTCATTCTGGCAAACATTCACTGAGTAAGGAGAGGTGTTAAAGAAGGTTACAAATGTTAGAGATGGTTCATGGAAGGTGAAACCAGAAAAAGCCACTGGCCACTCTGTAGATTACATATGGCCAGATGCAAAATTTATGAAACAATTATTTATGCCTTAAATTTTTATTTCTACTCCCATCTTCTCTGCTCCGTTACTATCTTATTGCTGTTTGAGGCTGTTTTCTGTGTCATTTTATTACCGCCTTGTTTTTAATTTGTTCACATTATTTCCATTTACCTTTTTTATTGTATTACTTCTATTACCTGCCTCGGAAGCTTCACTGGAAAATGGAGCTCACAAAAAGACATTTTTTAAATAAAACCCACCAGCCCATCAATCAGATGAGCCAATTTTAGGATAAAGCATGCAAGAATTATGCAGAATGATGACTCAATTCAGCCTAAATTTAAGTACTTTAAAATTCTCTTGATTTATCTGAGAACTTTACATATGTTCTTACATTAATCACACTTACTGCAGGTATCTCTGCTCCATTTAAAAGTACTTAACTTGAATATGATGAAGCTCTGTATAAATAACAAAGGGCAAAATTGTAACTACTACAGAATTGTTTTTAAGGAATTGTTAAAGAAACAAAGAAGGAAACCTGTCAAGATTTGTCCAGGATTGGAAACCTAGTCTTTTTAAAATTTAACTTTTATGCAAAATTTAACTTTTATGCAAAATTTAACTTTTATGCAAAATTTAACTTCATGGCATCTGGATAGCCCTTCTTGATATCTGTGGTTAGAAAACCAGAATGGAACCTAATACTCACGCTTGTTTTTCAAAATATAAATGTAGAGGTAATTTATGCCATTTACTAAATGCCAGTAACTATAATACGAGTAGATTTATATTTACCATATACTAGTAAATATAATCAGTAAGCAGGCGGCATCAGAAAGACTTTTCTTTAAACAGCCTGCAACCTCTAAGTTTGTTTGGTGTTTTGTAAAATACACAAAAGGGAATAACAAACACCTGTCCATCTGACCATCCATCAGCGCCTCTGTCTGTCCATCCATCCACCCATCTCTCCATCTCTCCATCTGTCTCTCTGGCCATCTGCATGCCTGTCAGTCTGTCTAAAAAGAACTACTAGGAGAACCAAATGATGAGGAGGGGAGGGGGTTGTGTGCCTCGTGAGGGAATCAAAAGTCACAACGGAGGCTGGAACAGCTTGCCTGATCAGCTTCCGCTAGTCAGAAACAACGGAGAGAATGGCTCAAGGAAGATTTGTGGGTCTGGGAAAGCAAAGGAGCCATTTCATAGGTTGAGAACAATCTCGTGCTCATAAACCCTAGCATATTTGTGTTAATTCTGAAGACTTTTTTTGCAAGAAGAAGAAGAAGGAAAAAAAAAAAGGATTGACCCTGAAATGACAGCAGAGCCTCCGATGGAAAATTACATCTTAAGTGAGTGGTCAGTTAAATGCCTGTGGAGGTAAAAAAGGACAGAAAGCATATTTCGTATGCTAATATAAACCTATTTACCGGAGAAAGTGACAAAAGCATCAATCATATCAGAAAAGGCTATTAAGGATTGTTAACTCCCCTTCAGATGAGCAATGATTTCTGTTGGGATGTAAATAAATATTCATGACAAGGACTAGCAAGAGAACATTTCACCAAAGTTACACCACAGTAAGATTCCCCCCCCCCCCCGTTTTCTTGGGGATCTTAAGTCAGAAATGCAGAATTCCAGAACACAAAAAAAAATCAGAATCTCTCTCTCTCTTGTGAAAATGCAAGGAGAATAAGGCTGTGCCCACAAGCAAGACTGACCAAGTCTTTGGGTGATTTGTTCTTCCGTCACTTTCACCTCTAAATATTTTGAAACAGGTAAAGACATTTCTCTAAAGGTCTACAGCAGAGGTAGGCAACCTTGGCTCTTTTATGACCCGTGGACTTCAACTCCCAGAATTCCTGAGCCAGCCATGCTGAGGGGAAAGGGAGAGGTTTCCAAGCTGAGCCATGCTGGCTGAGGAATTCTGGGAGTTGAAGTCCACAAGTCATAAAAGGGCCAAGTTTGAAGACCCCTGACATACATTATTCCAATCTTTTTACATGTTATATTTTATAAAAAATACTATATTACTTATATCTCTTATCCCTCTTATTGTAGGGCCCCTTTATATCCAAAGTTATCTGTTCTTTTAACCATATTCAAACAAGTGTTTGCTCATACAATACTCCATCTGGTAGGGAGAGTCAGATCTCTTGAATTAAAGCTACGTCTTCTGATATCCTATTCCAGGGGTAGACAACCTTGGCTCTTTTATGACTCGTGGACTTCAACTCCCAGAATTCCTGAGACAGCCATGCTGAGGGGAAATGGAGAGGTTTCCAAGCTGAGCCATGCTGGCTCAGGAATTCTGGGAGTTGAAGTCCACAAGTCATAAAAGAGCCAAGGTTGCCTACCCCTAGTCTACAGTATGTTTCTTGTTCAGTGGAGGTCGGCTTTCAGTCTTCCTTACCTTGGCCATGCCTGAGCACTGAATACCTTGTGCTTCTGGGCACTCCAGGTAGGTTTCAGTTCTGGAATATCCCTGGAGGATAATGGGTTTCTGGCAGCTTCACGTTTGATTCTTCTCAAATCTTCGGCAGTTAATGTGCACCTTTTTTTTTCCTCAACATGTTTCTTGCGACCCTGTTGACTGTTTGCAACAAAACATTGGATGGTTCTGGGACGATGCCCCAATATCTTAGCAATTTCAAGAGTGCTGCATCCCTTTGAAAGACTTTTTACGATTTTTGACTTTTCAGAGTCAGTTAAATCTTTTTTTTGGGGGGGCCCATTTCGCCTGAGGAAAAGAAGCTGCCTAACAATTATGCACTCTTTGACAATAACAATAGAGTTGGAAGGGACCTTGGAGATCTTCTAGTCCAACCCCCTGCTCAGGCAGGAAACCCTGTACCATTTCAGACAAATGGCTGTCCAGTCTGTTCTTAAAAACTTCCAGTGTTGAAGCATTCACAGCTTCTGGAGGCAGGCTGTTCCACGGGTTAATTGTTCTGTCAGGAAATTTCTCCTTAGCTCTAGGTTGCTTCTCTCTTTGATTAGTTTCCATCCGTTGCTTCTTGTCCTGCCTTCAGGTGATATAGTGTCATGGTTCCGACAGATGAAACTCTTCAAAGAACTTTGAGGCATTGTTTACCTTAAAGATTCTTTATTAGAGAAGCATAGCATCGGCACTAACATAACTGAAGCCAAAAACTAGATTCCCCCCCCTTGAGCACATAGTATCAAAGCACAATTCCCTCCTCCAATTAACAGTCATAAATCACATTCTCCAATTAGTTTGAAATGCAGGCTTTTCCTCCAGTTCTCCAGCCCGCCAATTCTTATCATCTCTTATTTCAATAACCTTGGTTCACACACTAGGTCCAGTATTGTTATGTCTAGCTAAACTCTCATGCACATTCCTCCCCCCAGCATCATCTAACTCTAACTCTAACTCTAACTCTAACTCTAAGAGTAAAACATAAGAAGAAAATGGTTGCATCTCCAACTATTGTCAAAGCAAAAACATCCGATGTTAGCAGCGTTGACATATAGGGTGTTGATCTCCTTAGGCACACCCTCCCTCATTACACAAATACACATCACCTGATATGCTTATATCCACTAAGCGTTCAGATTTCTACTGCTTGGAGGTGGAAAATATGCATGAAAATGCTGATATGGTCTAAATACTCACTTGCCTAATAATTGTGCACACAGTGTATAAGGAGGATCTGAGCTCCATGAAATTCAAGCTTTTGGAAGGACAGCCTAAATTTGGTGGGATTGAAAATGATTACATCTGTGGAAGGGGTAAAAATTCCACTTAATATTCCTATGTTCTACCTGGCATGATTTCTGTTGACTGAAAGAGGGAGGTGCTATAAAGGCTTCCACACAAAGAATATGATGTAGGAAACCAAACTTCCTGACATCTTCAAAATTTGTCACCAGGAGCTTCCAAAGGTTCATGCTGTCTCCTGATGGGATCTAACCTTTAATCACCCAGAAGTCAAATGCTTCCAGAAACACCTGCTGGAGGACTCAATATCCAACCCGTGAACCCACTTTTGTTAGTGAGTTTGATGCCAGGAATGATGGACAGAATCTCTTTTGATTTTGATGGACAATATCACGTTTGTTAGTGAGTTTGATGCCAGGCTGCAAGACAGAATCTCAAGAAGTGAGGCAGGAACCCTCCAGCCTGTGTTCATTAAGAAGGAGTCTTCTTGAAGCTGTTGAGTTGTTGTTTTTCTCTGAAATCTTCATACGATGGGCTATTTGAGAAGCCTATAACTGTATCTCCTATCTGCTGATTGTTTGCATTTAGAGATATTTCTTTTCTTTCTCAGCTACAGCAAAAACCCATGCATCAAGTAGGAAGGGGTCCTTTCTTTCCTTCCCTCTTCCTGGGGCTTCTCCTTCTCCCATCCTGAAGCCCCCTCTCCCCCACCCCAAAGTTCCCATTCAAATCCCAAGTGAGCACATTTATTTCTCTGGCTCAAGATTTATTCCAGCATTAAAGACTTACATGTGCCCACATGTTGTGCTTAAGGCATTCGAGGGGGAAGAGAACTTAGAAACATCCAAAGAAGAAATAATTGATTTAGGTGAATTGGATGTGTTGTATTGCTGTTTTTGAGCTGGCTACCTATTTTATGTGATAGCTGTGTCTTCTCCTTCTCTGTTCTGGCAGGCCGCTGTAGAATTTGTCAGTTTCATAGTTACCCAGAGCCTTATTATTTCACAAAACTCAATCACGGCCCTCCGGGAGACGAAGTCAGTCTATGCAATTTCACCTACAGCTGAAATGTACACTACAGAAGACATAAGCCTATGGCTCATATGTTCTCAATAAGTGTTATGATGTGATATTATAGTATTCAGGGCTGGCCAATTCTGTAGCGCTAGTTTAGCAAGTTGGAGGGTGTTTGAGGAGAAGGAACAGAATGAACCAGACTTAGTCCAGCAGTGAAATACTTCACAACGTTATAAATCAAAATGGATGGATCCATTTTTTTTATCCAACTGTTAGCAAAGAGCAGGGAGGAATGCTACATATTAACCTTTCCACATTATCCCATGATAGAGAACATGAGGACACGCTGGCCCATGTTTGTTGAATAATTGATCCCTTGGGGTTGAGATTCAGACCAATCCAGGGAAGATCTTGTTTAAAAAAAAAAAAGTGTGGAAGGTGAAGTTCTTATTTGGTTATTTATTTATTTTAGGGGATTATAACATCATAAGCCATGAAACTGAGGTCTACAACTGTGAAAAATGAGGGTATCTAATTAAGATAGATGTTGGTCTCCACACTTGGCCAATAAAGAATTCTATTCTATTCTATTCTGTTCTGTTCTGCTCTGCTCTGCTCTGCTCTGCTCTGCTCTGCTCTGCACTGCACTGCACTGCACTGCACTACACTACACTACACTATTCTATTCATGATACCTTGGCTGACTTCAGAAATCCCAGAGCTATAGGTTGCACTATGAAGTCAAAAGATATCTCAGAAGATGGCAGTGACAAACCACATCAAGGATTCATCCATAAGATCATCAGAAGTTAGCTTGACTTGAGGGAGTCTTTACCACAGCTTCATTTAGCATTTCAACTACAGAGAAATTATATCTTTAAACACCTCTTTAGAATTTAGTAAATCTGATGCATTCTTCAGCAATTTTCAAACAACAACAACTGCTCAAAGGAGCCACTAGATCCTTGGTCTGTTTCACTTGGATCTCTCTATCTGAAAGTCTTCTATAAGTTACATTTCCTGCCTCTGACATTGCTGCCACAGTGAATATGCAGGCAGCACGAAGGAGAAATATTTGCATAGATTAACATCACAGATCCTTGCTTTTACAAATCCCACTATATCACTGCAAAATTAGCTCTGAGTTCCCTTTTAATTGGCTGCCTAATATTCAGAACCACTTTTGGTTTGAATTGTTTTGCATATATCTTATCTCAGTTATTACGCCAAAAATGCCTCTGATCCGAAAATGCTGGCACCTCAAGTATTTATCTACACTTGAAAATGCTGACCAAAAGAAATGGCTTTTATCAGCCAGATATAAACTCCAAATGTCCCTTGTGCTTCTGGTTTATAGGAGGAAACCGTTTCCCATTTTCTTCAGTTGTGAGATTTTTCTGTCCAGGTTTGCTGAGAAGCCTCCAGACTGCAGTCCTGACTCAGGCACTTCATGCTTGCAGCCAACTAAAATTAAAGCAATTAAAAGTTGCTTAAAATACTAAGTTTTTTTTTATGCCAGATTGATTTGGTTGGAAAATTAGAATTTCCACTAATGAATTTTTGAAGCCGCTCAAATGCTCTACTCGTAATTGTGCATAAAATTGTTCTGTAGTGGGTGAATTATGCACAAGACATTAAGGTCCCACTTACATATGCATAAGTATCCTTTGATTTTCTTTTAAGGGTAAAAACTCCTTTGAGATGAGCTCAGTTCCTAGTGACTTAACGTCCGCAAAGTTTTCTTGGCACAAATATGGAAGTGGCTTACCACTTTTTTTTATCTTAAGCATTTTCTTATATTTACAACTTTTTTCTGGGTTGATTTTCCACCACTCCACTTAGCCTCAAGCTCTGGGATCCAACTGAAATATTAACCAAGCATGTCTCTTCTGAGCTTTGGGGGGATCAGCCAAGATTGGCTAGAATGAAGCTTCTGCTGTTGCATCCTGATGCCACAATAAGCTATAAAAGCAACTCAGAATTGATCTTATATATGCAATGATTTTCAGCAGATAACCTCAGCTGTCAAGCATATTTAGTTCTTTGGTTAGGTATACGTGGATCAGAAGGAGCCAGTGCACTTTCCTTTTCCCATTAGAAAGGAAATGTTTTATTTCTGTGGGTATTTTCGTGCCTGGAGCTTGAAGGCCAAGAAAAAAATTTGCTAGCTAAAAATGGGTATTATCTGAACAGAACCCACAATCTGCTGAACAGTGTAGTTGACACAGAAGGAGTTGTTCCCAGTTCTACAACACATAGGAGAACAGTTTTGCATAGGAGAATTGTCAAGAGGAAACATCTTCTCCAACCTTATCCCAAAGTCTTAGTCTAAAGTAATGCAAAAGAAAGCATTTGTAAACCTAAAATGTTAGGAACAACATGCCTTAAATCAGGGGACTCCAAACTAGCTAGCTGAGGAATTCTGGGAGTTGAACTCCATAAGTCTTAAAGTTGCCAAGTTTGAAGACCACTGCCTTAAATGATGAAACAGAAAACTCAAAGAACGTTGGAAGAAACAAATGCCTTGACAGACATTAAGCATTAACTATTTATATCCACTCTTGATCTGTGTAAAAGAGCTGTGGTGGCGCAGTGGCTAGAATGAAGTACTGCAGGCTCACTGCTCACAGCCAGCAGTTCAATTCTGACCAGCTTAAGGTTGACTCAGCCTTCCATCCTTCTGAGATGAGTAAAACGAGAATCCAGATTGTTGGGGGCAAATAGGCAGACTCTGCAAGCCACTTAGAGAGCACTGTGAAGCGGTGTATAAGTCTAAGTGCTATTGCTATGTGTAAGGATTGGGTCAGCTTTTACTAACTTATTTCATTAAATATACAGGTTGACCAGAGTGCCCAAACATTTGCATGCAACGGTTGACTCAGCTCATACAGTTTGATGTTGTCTTCACTGGCTGTTGAAGGGCTCTTATTGTTCCATCTAACTATGTCTGGGCTCAGCTCACTTTCCAGAGATCCACAATGACGTGAATCAGAATGTGAACATACAGCGTAGCGAAGGCGCCATAGTATGATGAGAATAAAACAGATTGGTCAGAGAAGGACCATGGATAGGCACCTTCCTGAAAGGGAAGATCTAATAACCTGTCCGTTTTTAACAAGAAGGCTGTGAATGCATTTTTTTTCCTTAGGGGCCAAACCGAATTAATGATGTTCCTAGATCCCACATTGCAACTGTTATTCTTGCTTTGTCAGTTAAGATGCCTCGCAAGCTCTTCACAATCCTGTAGGGCAGCTCAACGGGAAAGATAAAAGTTGTTTACACTCTCCTTGTGCCTGGAAGCTGGGGGTCAGGCACCTGCTGAATAAGGCTGGAAAAAGATCTAAGAGGTACGTTCGTACAACATGCTAATTGCGATTAGCCTTAACCTTGAGTTTTTTTGGCATGTGGCTTGGTGGGTTAGTTGGGTTAGTTAGCTCAGTGTATTGTATGCACCTGTGTTAATGCAATAGCAGGGCAAGGATGTCACACGCTATTTAAGCAGACTCAGAAGTGTTTGGGGTTTAGCTTCTACAGGCCTGAATTGCACACGAGTGGCTTGGGGGCCCAACGAAGACCAAGAGGACACTTCCCTCTCTTCTCCACCCCCTTATAATATAAATTCCATGATTTATAAATTTCCTGAAGTTGCAAACATGGCAGGGCCTCCCGGCTTTAACTCTTAAAAAGTATAAACCAACTTGTGATAAACAGCCACAATGTGTGGCTTCGATATATTTTCTAATGCAGTTGGAGGGGCTGCCGTGCAAGATGAATCATTTTTAATCTGGGTGCTTTAGCTACTGTCAACACCTGATTCAGCGTCCCATTGCCATAATTCAAAGATCTCTCTATTAGTTTCGCTCTGCTCTTAAAAGCAAATGAAGCTGTTGCAACAGGACACGTTGAGAGTGTTCTCTAATTGTCCTCTGGCTGGGACCTACACATATTTCATGAAAGAAGAGAAAATGAACTCTTCAACATTCATCTCTTCCTCCTCCTCCTCTCCCCCTCCCCCCCAACCCCTTTTTCTTTAAATCCACCGTTCCTCCGGCAGGACCATAGCCATTTTTCTCTCCTGGCAATAAATAAACAGCCGTATTTGTTTTCTCCCCCCTCTGGGAAATTCAGGCAGCACTTAGCTGTGGTCACTAATGGAAAGTCCGTCTTCCAAGGTGTCATCTCCTGGGAATTTGGCATGGCAGGAGAGACAACCAGCCTTCTTCACACACTGCTTGTGCCAACACAGAGCTGGCCATTGGGGCCCGGAGATGCACCTTTGGGGCAACCCCACTGGAAGTCAGGATGTCATGCTTCTCTGGATCAGCCAACATCTGTCTTAAGATATGCTGAAGTTGCTGCTCCCCAGAAAATTTGGGGAATCACATTTCCAAAACCTCTGGGAAGGTGACAGTTTGGGGAAGGCTGTTTCCAGGGCTGTGGGAGATGTCCTGGGGGCCAAAGGCAACTCGGGGGGAGGGGACTTTGATAGTGATTGGGTGCTGTGAGAAATCCACAAAGGGCCTCACTTCATCCTGGGGGCCTCTGCAGCTGGGCCCAGAGAGAAGGTTCCTTCCCTGCACAGGACTCCTTTCCATCCTTCCACATAGATGGAAGCACCATCCTGACCTCTTTGGTGATGGCAATCCTGGAAGCTGCTGCCTGTTTTAAGGAAAACCATCCATGCCAGGGGAAGTAGCATTTATGCAAGATTTTTCATCCCAAGCTCAATTTCTTTCAATTAGACCTATGATGTTGAGGAAAAGGTAAGGGAAGAGGGGGGGGGGTCTGCCAAAGGCCACTGCAGAGAGGGCTTACTGCTAACACCAAACCCCATGGCTTTTCTGCTCCTCTGCTTGCTGCGGCCTGCCTCCTCCAGATGCACAAGCCGTCATTCCTTCCATCCCCTCGTTTGCTACTTTAGATGCCATCCACAGCAATAGCCCTTAGACTTATATACCGCTTCATAGCGCTTTACAGCCCTCTCTAAGCGGTTTACAGAGTCAGCCTATCGCCCCCCAACAATCCGGGTCCTCATTTTACTGACCTCAGAGGGATGGAAGACCGAGTCAACCTTGAGCCGGTCAGGATCGAACTGCTGGCATTTGGCAGAATTAGCCTGCAGTACTGCATTTTAACCAATGCGCCACCACGGCTCCATGCTAGCCAGTTGGCAGGAACAGGAAGGAGGAGACCTTTGAGGAGGACACAGGGTTTCTCCTGTCTTCGCACTCTTCCTCCCTGGCAATTGCCAGGATGGGAGCCACTCTAGGAACCGTCCATCTTGCAGGCCCCTGGCATGATCGTTCACAAGGTGAGGAGGACAGTGCAATGCGTGGCTAGATGAGAAGTTTGGGAAACCCCAAGCTTCCACCCAGCCAGGAGGATCATCTGAGGGAAGTGAAGGTTTCAAAAGGACCTAAAAACATCATGAAGCAGCGAGGTCGCCTGCCCTCCCTGTTGTGGGTTCCCCGCTCTCTGGTTTATCTCTGGCATGGAGGACCATGTGGCCTTATCGGTTCTTCCCTTCAGATCAGAGATGACCTTCAGGTGGGCAGCGCTGCAGGGCTGACCCAGGATCTGTTCTCCCCCCCAGATCCCTGTGTTGAGCCCAGAGAGGGAAAGGGAGCCGGCTGGGTAAGTGAATTATTTACAAAAATTTGAGTTGACACCTTTTATCAAATGTGGAAAGATGAAGACAAAACAGCTGCTATTGCTGTCGTAAGCAATCTGCCGGTGATTGAATAAAAGTGTCAAGAAAATGGCTGCTTGATAGCCTTTTGTTCTCTCTCATCCAGCTTGATGTTAGTTTGAGCTGTCACTTAGAAATCAGGCTGGGTGATTTATCAATACCACGAAATGACCTTCCGCCGCCGGCTTGCCAAAAGCTGGGGGGAGAGCGCCCTCGTGTGGGGGCTGGCGGCACTGTGTCCCACCGGCGCAGAGCCGAAGGGGAGCCTTGGCAAGGGGTGCGGAGCCGGGCGGGGGGGGGGACACGTGTTCGCCTGTCTTTCTCGTGAGGAGCTGAGAAAGGAGCAACGGGGAGGGAGGGGAAATCTCACCCAATCTCCAAACCAAACGGAGACGAGGAGGAAGGATTAGGACTTCTCCTTCTTCTGCTTTTCTTGAGATATCTTTTCCTAGGATTCTGGGTCCGTTTTGTCCCATTTTGGAAAGGAAGACGATGGCAAGGAAGATGTGAAAGAGCTAAACACCCCCCACCCACCTCCACACACACATACACACACTCCACCCTCCGGGCTTCTTCTCTGCCTGGGAAAGCCTCTCTCTTCTCCAATAAGATCTTCTTCCAGAGCTTCAGGACCTTGGAGAGCGCCTCAGTCTTTTCCTGTGACAGCCAGCTCTGCCTGGAGCCCCCCCCCTCCCCCTGCTGAAGTGGGGGAGGATTTGAATCCAGTCATTCCAAAACCCATCCATCATTCCATTGGCTTTGCCAGTCAGACGTTTATTGGTTTTAATTATTGGGGGATATGTTACTGCTTTAAGAAAGGGACAGGGAAAGCCGTGGGTTACCAAGGAGTTTCAGGTTTTTCTCATGTCATAGATACCGGTAATAACACAGACGTCAGAAAGATTCCAGGTTGTGTTGAAACAACCGTTTCGTACAACACACACACACACACACCCCAGGTACGCCAAAGCTGAGCGACTCACAGCCCAGGATTATATCTTGTTCCCCAAACTTCATCAGGACTACACGGAGCCCTTTGGAAGGTATTGTCAGATAACCGAATCAGTTTAGCCTAACTAATTAATGTAATTAGATGCGGCGATGTGATTGTCTTGGCCTTGGAATGAAGTCCCAGCCCTCCAAAACTAAGGCCGTAATTGGAGGAAGGGGAGACTTTGCCAAGTCTGCGCGGCTTGTAGCAGACCAGATGAATAATCTCCTGAAATGCTCAAGAGTTTGGAATCGCCCTTTTCAACATCCACAAATAAGACACACACACACCCCATGACCGAAACAAGATGAAAACATTGGGAAAATAAAGACAAAACCGGGTTGCAAAATTAATGAGTTGCAGAGGCAATACTAAATGTGTTTTTATGAGGGCCAAGCCCAAATCACAACGCTGGGGTGTTGTGATTGTTCTTACCTAGCGGCTTTTAGCACTGGTTCCCAGTTGGTGGTAAGAGCCCATCCCATTCTGCAGCTGTTTAGAAGAGATCAGAAAAAGCCAAGTTGAAAGATTGAAAAATACCTTTGGGGTGGCTGACAGGTGGACCTGTCCTAGAAGCCACATTATGGCTGGGTGCCCATGCCTTCAAAAAAAGGAATTTGGGGCAGAACATAATGTGGGTTTGGGGGCCCTTCAGCACAAGCCCATTGATCCTTTTAGGGCTTTTATCCTGAAGACCATCCCCAACACACAAGGTGGAGCTTTCCCACCCCTCTAACCTCAATTTGTGGCATTTCTGATCTGACCCTGCACAAGAAATGGAAAGGTTGTGTGGAATCAGAAGACTTTTTTGTTCCCAAACTTCACACTTGGAAACATCTCAGGTTGGAACAGCAAACTTCATTCCTGAGAAGACTGATTTCAGGGGTTAAAGTTCCCTGCATCACATCCTGTGTTCCGTTCCGTTTTTATTGTATGCAAGGCTAGTGTTTCTGTCTTAAATCTCATGCACGCCCACACCACAATTTCTCCATAAAAGGTCTTCAGGAATGTTGAATAATATGTAAATTTTATGTTGTAATGAATTGGGTCCTAAGATCCTTAAAGGTCAGGCACCTGATATAATACATCATGTTCTTTAATATCAAACTACAAAATAACTGTAATAAATTTTGTAGCTGCTGCCACAACGTATCCTCACACGCTGTTACCCACAAGGAAGCACTAGCGGGGATATCTCATTTGTCAAAACACGCAGGGAAAACGGGCCTGGGTATAAGAAACTCTCAAAGTTAGTCTGGCTAAGGTTAAGTCTGGCTCAATTTACCCTTGAATGGAAACTTTTACATCAGAGAGTCAATTTCTTGGACACTGTTAGCTTCTGGTTGTATTATCCCGGGTATTTAAAGGGGCTTTCACACGTTTGTGGTAAACATTTACCTTGAAAAACCTTGGATCGGTAGCAAATTTATATGAATAAAGGAGCAAAGGCATGGGACTGTCAAATGATCTTAAAGATGCCCATTGGACTTTTAGCTTACCCTGTTCCTCTGCTTTCAAAGAGCATCTTGCTTCGGATTGTTTTATCACAGGTATGTAAGGGGCTTTGAATAATTTTCAGAGGCAGTTGGATTTACAATGCACGGCGGCCCTCAAAATGAAATGCTGTTAGGATAAGGAATAATAACCTTTGGGAGTCCCGCTCTCTCAACCCAACTCACCCCGCAGGGTTGTTGTTGTTGTGGGAAAATAGGAGAAGGAGAGAATATGATGCATGTTTGCTGCCTGGAGTTACTTATAGGCAATAGACTAGACTAGACTAGACTAGACTAGACTAGACTAGACTAGACTAGACTAGACTAGACTAGACTAGACTAGAATAGAATAGAATAGAATAGAATAGAATAGAATAGAATAGAATAGAATAGAATAGAATAGAATAGAATAGAATAGAATAGAATAGAATAGAATAGAATAGAAAGACTAGACTAGACTAGACTAGACTAGACTAGACTAGACTAGAATAGAATAGAATAGAATAGACTAACTAGACTAGACTAGACTAGACTAGACTAGACTAGAATAGAATAGAATAGAATAGAATAGAATAGGACAGAAAGACTAGACTAGACTAGACTAGACTAGACTAGAATAGGACAGACTAGACTAGACTAGACTAGACTAGACTAGACTAGACTAGACTAGACTAGACTAGAATAGAATAGAATAGAATAGACTAGAATAGAATAGGAATAGAATTTTGGCAATACCATCAAATTTGTCAGCAGCCCTTAGTATTCTAAGGTAAGTTTGATTCCTGCCCTCCTATCCTTCTACAAGATCCTGAAGTCCTGGCTCTGCCACTGGCCTGGGGTTAAATGGGGGAGTTTCACGCTGGAGGTGGCTGCTGGATTGATGGCGGACTCCACTTCCCTCTCCCTCTTGCTCTCTGCTCCCCATCTGTCCATCATCTTGGTTATCATATTGATATATTTATTTTTGTTGTGTCCCTTTGCCATTGTTTGTTTTATTGTTACACTCCTTTCTTTCTTTCTTTTCTTCCTTTTTATTACTGTAAGCTGCCTAGAGTAGCCCCTTTGCTCGACAGGCAGCAAAGGCAATTTAACAATATATAAATAAATTGGGAATGAAATCTTCACCTTCTCGGTGTGCGGAGAAAAAGGCAAGAATAATAGCAAAAGGTTCAGTAAACAAGGAAAAAATACTGAGGTTTAATGTTGTGTTTATTTTATTTATCACATCTTTTTTTGAACCACCCATCACCCTCACAGGTTGTTTACTGATACTGAAGAACTTGGGATCAGGGATGAGTGCAGTTCTCACTCACTCTGAGTGCTGCAAAGCCAGTGGTGGGATTCAGCCGGTTCGCACCACTTCGGCAGAACCGGTAGCTATTTTTTTGTTGCCCAGGCCCAGAATGGACTTCTGGAAGCAGCATCCACACAGAGAACTGGTTGTTCACATATTTGAATCCCACCACTGTGCAAAACCCTAAACGAATCTACCAAATATCATAGTTTTGGATTGTTATTGCAAAGATGATAGGTTTACAATACCAATTCGTGATCCAAATCAAGAAGGGGGTGTTAATTGTAAAGAATGACATGGATGGCCTTTGCTGCGCACAAGGCAGTGATAAAAATTTGTTGGATGCGGTTCACTGAAGCTGGGGTCCATGGTGTTAATTGTAAAGAATGACATGGATGGCCTTTGCTGCGCACAAGGCAGTGATAAAAATTTGTTGGATGCGGTTCACTGAAGCTGGGGTCCATGTATCCTTTGTTTGTTTGCTTATTAGATGTTTATAAATTCTCCTCTTCTCTTCTATTCTAATTTCAATTAAGATGCTATTCTATTCTATTTCAATTAAGATTCTATTCTATTCTATTCTATTCTATTCTATTCTATTCTATTCTATTCTATTCAACTCTAATTCTATTCTATTCTATTCTATTCTATTCTAATTTCAATTAAGATGCTATTCTATTCTATTTCAATTAAGATTCTATTCTATTCTGTTCTGTTCTATTCAGCTCTAATTCTATTCTATTCAACTCTAATTCTATTCTATTCTATTCTATTCTATTCTATTCTATTCTATTCTATTCTATTCTATTCTATTCTATTCTATTCTATTCTATTCTATTCTATTCTATTCTATTCTATTCTATTCTATTCTATTCTATTCTATTCAACTCTAATTCTATTCTATTCTATTCCATTCCATTCCATTCTCCAGCCTTTAATACTTTATAAATAACTCCAGGCAGCAAAAATACATAATACTCTTTTATCCTCCTATTGTACCAGAACAACAATCCTACAAGGTGGGTTGGGTTCCGTGAGAGGGACTGGGCCAAGGTTTTGTGCCTACGGAGGGACTGGAACCCAGAGTCTCCTGGTGATATCGGTCCAAAGTTCATGCCTAAGGCAAGACTACAACTCATCATCTCCTGATTTCTAGCCTGGTTCCTTCACAACTAAACCAAACTGGCTTAGTTAGGTTTAGTTAAGGTTGCTCATTAACAGAGGAGGAACACGCACACAAACACACATACCTTTATCTAAGCACCGTTTGCAGGGGTTGTTGCTATTGTTGTTTATGAGAAGCTTCCCCATTCTACCGGGGAATAAATATCTCTTTGAGTAGGAGCAAGAAATAGGTAAGTTACCAGTGAGGCTGTGGATGGCTGAAACATTGGAACATAAAAGGAAGGTCAGCAAATGGGATAGATGGACCGTAGAGAAGAACAAGCCGGAGTTAATGGGAATGACCACTGTAATATGCTCTCACCTCTAGTAGAAAATCTCTTATCTTACAAATACTTTGACTCCTACATTGGTCCAACATGGAACACATATACTCCTTAAATATTTTTGCAACATTTAGAATTAATTTCAAGTTATAGGTTTATCAGTTACGGTCCAGAACTTGTATTAAATTCCGTGATCCATAAAACTTTTTTTTTTCCTTTTTGAATGACACATAGTTTAGTTTTTCATTTAGAGGCTATTAAAGTGTTCACAAAAGTTATGTTGGGAGAAAAAAAATATGATTGAAAGCGCTAAAACACTGTTCAGAATATAAAATCCCTCCATAGGCTTTTTATGACACTTGAAGCACGAGTTTTAAAGGTTTAATGTTACTGACTTTTATACCGTGCTTTTTAATTTTTGATTCCAGTTATGGTACTGCAAATGAACTGTGACATTAAAAAACAGGAACCGAGCTGGAACTGCCACTTCTGGTTTTTGATGGGCCTGAACTCTTTGCGAAGGATTCTCACAACCTGCCTCAACTTCTTGCCCTAGATGCTGGGCCACACATTAATGTCCACTGAATAAAGTTGACCCCCAACTCTAGCGAGATAGATTTGTTTTTCTTCTGTTTAATCGTATCTGGTTTTCAAAAACTGCCTGGACCAATGTCTGCAGGGGTTTTTTTGGCAAGATTTTTCAGAAGAGGTTTGCCGTTGCCTTCTTCTTCGGGCGGAGAGAACGTGATTGATCCAAGATGTCTAGAGGTAACATGATAACAGTGTTCCAAAATCTCAGGGGCTGCCACAAAGCAACGGATGGAAACTAATCAAAGAGAGAAGCAACCTAGAACTAAGGAGAAATTTCCTGACAGTTAGAACAATTAATCAGTGGAACAACCTGCCTCCAGAAGCTGTGAAGAGAGTGGATAGCCATTTGTCTGAAATAGTATAGGGTTTCCTAAGCAGAGGGTTGGATTATTAGAAGACTTCCAAGGTCCCTTCCAACTATTCTATTCTATTCTATTCTATTCTATTCTATTCTATTCTATTCTATTCTATTCTATTCTATTCTATTCTATTCTATTCTATTCTGTTCTGTTCTGTTCTGTTCTGTTCTGTTCTATTTCTGTTCTGTTCTGTTCTGTTCTATTAAACTCTAATTCTATTCTATTGTTCTATTCTAATTCTATTCTATTCTATTCAACTCTAATTCTATTCTATTCTATTCTATTCTATTCTATTCTATTCTATTCTATTCAACTCTAATTCTATTCTATTCTATTCAACTCTAATTCTATTCTATTCTATTCTATTCAACTCTAATTCTATTCTATTCTATTCTATTCTATTCTATTCTATTCTATTCTATTCTATTCTATTCTATTCTATTCTATTCTATTCTATTCTACTCTATTCTAATCACACAACTGGCCTTATGTCCAAAGTGAAACTAGACATTTTCAGTGGGTTTTTGGAAAGACATGAAGCTACCCTAACAAGGTTCGGGGCTATCAAGAAGAATCTCTCATTAACCACAGATTTGTGAAATGTGAACACCAACAGGAGATTGGGCTGAGAGGGAGTGATTGGCCTGCAGTCCTCTTGGGAACTGTAGCTGATAAGGTTGGTCTTGAACGTGAGGCTTCTTGCTCGTAGTCCAACATCTTTACCAAAACTCCATACTGGCATTGGGAGATAACCTGTCATGGAGAGAGGCTGGCACAAAACATGTAGCCTTTGTAGTCTTTGCATACCTTTTCTTAAAGAATTAACATATAAGTGAGCCTCACCCAGAGTGAATCTGGCATCTTGTCAAGAGACAGTCCCACGCCCGCAGTGCGGAGCTTTGACACAAAGAGGTCTCACCAGTTTTGGACAATATCTGCAGCATTGTAGAAGAGTTGCTCAGAGAGTAAAGGGAGGCCAAGTCACATTCTTCTGACCGGTTTCAATGAGCTCCAGTGATAAAACCCACCGGCTGGCCTACCCAACAATCTCAGGTCACACGTGCAACCCCCTCCCCAGCATTTCCCATGGATGGAAGTGAGGTTCTACCCTGCGGATCAACCCCAAAGCCATTGGATCTACAAATGGCTTTGGGAAATCATGCAGAGCCTCAGAAGAGGCTCCGGCATCCATTCTCAAATCTGCTTCGGTGGGCTGATTCCATCAGTGAAGGCAGGCTTGAGTAGAAGGCTGCCTTCGAAGGTTGGCGCAGATGGGGAAGCAGCTTGACTCATTGTACGTATCAATATATTTTTTTTAAAAGTAAAGCACTAAGCTATGATATCTCATCATCAAGTCATTTGAGGGCATTCTTCAAGCAACTTGCCTGGAACTGCCACGTTCTTGGAAGATGCCTGCCTAAGGTGGCCATCATGAATCACGGATGGAAACACCTTCCTCTTTTGAACACAAGTGAGTTTGTGTGTGTGTGTGTGTGTGTCACAGAAACAATCCTATCAGCAAGATAGGGGTACACCATAAATGCCCCAGCACTTGGACCCATGCTCCTAGGTGACTCCAAGAGAAGCTGGCACCATTTTCAGGCTGATTTAAGGCACCCATCTTCTCCTTCTTTCTGAGATTGGAGAAAGGAGACAAAAATCTGTCCGTCAATTTTTTAAAAATAAAATAAAATAGAAGACAATGCTTCCAAAAATGGGCAGGAAGGTTGCCATCAAATTTCAATAGTAAGGTCTAGAGGTACTACAGGGTCTGGAATGTGGGTGCCTGGATGGCTGCAGAGTGCTCTTTCGTGCCAAAGTGTTCACAGCATTATCAAATCTTTCTTTTCCAACTCTTCATCTCCTCCCATTTCTCTCTCCCTCCCTCCCTCCCTTGCTCTCTCTCTCTCTTTCTCTCTCTCTCTCTGAAACTCTCTCTGTATCTCTATCTCTATCTTTCTGTCTGTATCTCTCTGTCTATCTATCTATCTATCTGAGGGGTCTTTGGTGCTCTCTGAGCTTGCTTGTTTTCTTGCAGATGTTTCATTCCCCAAACTAGGTAATATCATCAGTGTTGGTACTGACTAGCACTGATGATGTTATCTACTTTGGGTAATGAAACGTCTGCAAGAAAGCAGGCAAGCTCAGAGAGCACCAAGGACCCCTCATTTCAACCCTGATCTACCAAATATTCTTTTATTATCTATCTTCTGCCTATCTGTCATCTATCTATCTATCTATCTATCTATCTATCTATCTATCTATCTATCTATCTATCTATCTATCTATCTATCTATCTCTATCTCTATCTTATCATCCATCTATCCATCCATCATCTATCTATCTATCTATCTATCTATCTATCTACTATCTATCTATCTATCTATCTATCTATCTATCTATCTATCTATCTATCTATCTATCTCTATCTTCTATCATCCATCTATCCATCCATCCATCCATCCATCCATCCATCCATCCATCCATCCATCCATCCATCTATCTATCTATCTATCTATCATCTATCTATCTAATCTATCTATCTATCTATCTATCTATCTATCTATCTATCTATCTAGTCTATCTTCTATCATCCATCTATCCATTATCTATCTATCTATCTATCTATCTATCTATCTATCCATCTATCCATCCATCATCTATCTATCTATCTATCTATCTATCTATCTATCTATCTATCTATCTATCTATCTATCTATCTATCTATCTATCTATCTATCTATCTATCTAGTCTGTCTATTTTCTATCATCCATTATCTATCTATCTATCTATCTATCTATCTATCTATCTATCTATCTATCTATCTATCTATCTATCTATCTATCTATCTATCTATCTATCTATCTATCTATCTATCTATCTATCTATCTACACACATACCTATTAAATATTTAAAGCGATTTCCCCTCTAGCTTTGTGATGTATAGAAAAGGATGCTGGGCATGAAACCCCCCGAGGGGCTGGCAGACATTGCCAGAGACCCTTGATTTAATTTAGTGCCTGGATAAGTGATCCAAATGCTTGGCTGCTGCGGCTGAGGTCCCTAATGCTGCCCACGTACCTTGCCTTTAAAAGTGTATCAATGACTCCTCTTAAGTACCCAGAAAAGCCATCAGGTTTCAGATTGCAGTGTTCAAACTCAACGCGATCTCTAATGGGAAAAATGGCTTAAAACAAGCGGACTCTCTCGGTCAGCAGAAACGCACAGAGCTCCCACCGTCTCGTTCCAAAAGGCCGGCTAAATAAATTACATTTTCTCCATAAAGGACACACCTGGGATGGGAAACAACAATGCAAATACAAATCCATTCTTCTGGTAATTAACTCTCAGCTCAACCATAATTTGGTTGCAACGAGAATTAAAAACACACTCCTGCCCACAACGGCATAAAGACAGCTATGGGATTCGGATCGAAAATTGCCTTGTGGCATATTTTTTTTTGCGAAATAACCATTATTGATCTTGATTTGTACATGTTAAACTGGGGCTCCTTGGGTAAAAAAAATATTCCGGCAGAAGTCAATAATATGCCATAATTTCACATGACACTAATAAAACAACTCCAAAAGAAAAATTCGTTTTGCTAACTTGTCTCCTTCTTAAAAGAGAAACAAAGGGTGGGGGGGGGCGGCGGAGAGAGAGATGAAGTTAATCTCTCCCCCCTCCCCACCCACTCCTCACATGTGCATACCAGGCATATTTATAAAACAATCCGGATTGATTTTGTAGTTACTTTAAAAAGAATCCATTGATTGCAGGATCACTCTTCACAAAAAAGGCACTTCTGCAGTCAGCCGATACTGATAATGGCTGTGAACTGCACGATAGGATTCCTCTGATGGCTTTGGGGCAACAGGTTTCCTAGAGACCCTCTCCAGGTCCTGCCCCCCCCTCCCCATCTGATGGTCATAAATCATTTTTATTTCTCCCGTCAAAATATTCCCTTGGTATTCTTCTCAGGACAGCAGTACTGCTTGAAATCTCCTTTCTTAGGACCAGAAGATAACGTTTGGGGTCTCCTAGATCAAGATCAGAGCGACAGGAAATTCTTTTTGGGGGGAGGAAACCCCTGAAGTGGGTGTGGCAAGAGTTAGTACGTTCCAAACGACTCTGCGCCTAACTAACTTGCTGACGGATGAAGCTGCTTGGATGAGCAGCGAAACGTCTCAAACTAATAAGAGAAATAGTCCAATTCCCAGGATTCAATCAAGGAGAGAAGCAACCTAGAACTAACGAGGAAATTTCCTGACAGAACAATTAATCTGTGGAACAACCTGCCTCCAGAAGTGGTGAATGCTCCAAAACTCGAAGTTTTTAAGAAGAGATTGGAGAACAGTTTGTCTGAAATGGTATAGGGTCCCCTGCCTGAGCAGGGGGCTGGACTAGAAGACCTCCAAGATCCCTTCCAACTGTTATTCTATTCTGTTCTGTTCCGTTCCATATTGTCTATTCTATTCTATTCTATTCTATTCTATTCTATTCTATTCTATTCTATTCTATTCTATTCTATTCTATTCCACTCCACTCCACTCCACTCTCCACTCCACTCCACTCCTCTCCACTCTATTATTCCATTCCATTCCATTCTATTATTCCATTCCATTCTATTATTCCATTCCATTCCATTCCATTCTATTATTCTATTATTCTATTCCATTCCATTCTATTCCATTCTATTATTCCATTCCATTCCATTCTATTATTCCATTCCATTCTATTCTATTCTAAATTCTACATTCATCAACATTTCAGAACTACACGTTGTCCTCCACTTACAATACTTCATTTAGGGACTGTTTGAAGTTACAACACTAAAAAAAAAAAGTGACTTTTGACCGTTGTTCACACTTACGACCGTTGCAGCATCCCCAGGGTCACATGATCAAAGTTCAGACACCTGGCAACTGACTCATATTGATGACGGTTGCAGTATCCCAGGGTCATGTGAGGACCTTTTGCGAGCTTCTGAGTTAAGCAAAGTCAATGGGGGAAGAGCCAGAGTCACTTTAACAACCTTGTGAACTAACTTAACAACCGCAGCGATTCAGTTAACAACTGTGGCAAGCAAGTTCGTAAAATGGAGCAAAAGTCTCTTAACAACTCTCTCGCCCAGCAACAGAAATTTTGGGCTCAATTGTGGAGGACTATCTGTAATTAGTTGTGCACTTGGACATTAACGGTGAAAATAAGGATGAGGGAGGGGCCTGCAGATTCAAGGTTCATGGACATGGACTTCCTGCTACTCCAGGGGTCTCGGCTCTGCACCTGGATTACGGGGCGTGGGAGATGAATAGAGGGTCCTCCTCTCTGTGGAACTGAGACGGTTCTTCCAAAGGTCTGGACTTCTTCAGGAAGGAACAGGAATTATTATTCAGGTCTCACTGACGGATCACGGGTGGAAGACAGGAGGAGAATGAGTGGGAGAGCAGGGAAGCTTTGATTCACAAATAGATCTGTCCTGTTGGGCTGGGGCAGAAAGTTTGGCTGATTGGTGCGAGAGCTTTGTGAGGTGATTAGGTTGACAAAAGGTGGCTAAGGCATGATTAAAAAATTCCAAGATGTGTTACTCCCTCCGTTTAGCAGCTCTGCTTTGTTCACCAATCCAGAATAACAGCTCCACCTATTGTTCACTAGCCCAGAACCAAATGTTTAATTAAGAAAAGTGGAAGAAGAATAAAGAGAAGCTATTTAGAAGGGGGGGGGAAGCTTGGAATGTCAGGGGATGGATTTAAAAGTAGCTTGATGCCAAGCCTGTCTCTCTCTTCCATTTTGGGCACCGATTTTGTTCTTTTGATTGAGTCCCTCTGCCAATTTTAGATGCCTAACTCTTGGCTAAACACACATGGAAGAGATCAGTTCTCCCATGCTATGGCATTCTATGGTCTTCTCTCCAAAAAGACACCATACAGCATTATCCCATTGCAGATTTTTGCAAAGCTCTCCCCATGATAATATTTTTTACAATAAAAAGATAGTGTGGGAAGTCACCCCCCCCCCAGAGAAGGAAATATTAAAAGGGCAGAATATTATATTTCCTCCAAGGATCTTAAAGAGGCAGAAAAGCATGCCCAGTTTTTCTTAATAGCCCCAAGTCTCCCTCTCCCAAGCAGAAACCAGCTCTGTAGAAATGCAGATTTAATAATCCATTTAGGAAAGTTGGGGCCTTCCAGCCAGAAGCTTAGGAAGACAAAGACACCTAAAATACCCCACCCAAACTCTAAGACAGGACATAATAGGATTAACCCACAGATGCCAAAGGGGCACACTCAGACTCAGGTCAAAGTACATGACACAGGAAATACAAAGCCTCAAACAGGAACAGGAAACAACCCCAAACAAAAGCCCAAGAGGGATAAAACCCACTCCCTACTACATGTGGTCTCTCTTTTCTTCCAGAGCCATCTTTCTGTCTGGCTCTTCTCCTTCAATAAACTGCAACCTTCTTTCTAAAGCAGTCGCCATGTTGTTTATTCCCAGCTTGGACTGGACCCTGATGAAGACTTTTCCTTCAGCAATTGGAAGGAGGGAAGACCATGAGAGATTGCCTTCAACATCATAGCAGACTCTTTAAGGGGAAGACAGAGAAGTATAGGTGGACTGTCGTTTGGGGCACATCCCAAAAGTGGTGCCCCGTTTAATATTGAAGGGTATTATTCAAGTTCCCATTTCCCTTGTTACTTCTAATACAATTGTCAAAATTTGACTCCTGAAGAGGAGGCCGAAAGAGGCAAATCAATCTAGGCTTGCTTAAGAAACATAATCCACTGATGGGATCCTTTGAGCTTCTTTGTTGCTTTCATGTTGCCTCTTGTCTCGGGGAAATCTACAGATTCCAGCCCAGATCTGTCCCATTCATTAAATTGCCCCCTCCCCACTCCGGCCCTTGATGCTACTGACATCTCTCCCTTGCTGGGAACAAAGGAGCAGATTGTTTGCTCAAAGGACACCTGCCGAAAGAGAGACGCAACTCTTACAAAGGCGGGGATTGAAAAACCATCCCCGTGTAGGCTGCGCGCAATTACTTCTGCTGGCGTTAGCAGACGGTCTGCTTTGAGCCCGAGACATTCCTTATGAAGATTAGCCCAAATTATGTTTTATTGCAACGGCCTGCTCAGCTGGCCTAAACTTCATCTGGTCTGGAGCCTAATGGAATTCAATCAAGGGGATTAATACGGTGTTTATGGCGTGCCTGGAGGTCCTGTACTTTCAGTTGGTCTTCCAAGGCAATCGGATAACTGAGGCTGGAGGCTGCCCGTGGAACAGCACGGACAATTTTGAATCCATCCTGTTGAATGCTTAAATTAAATGGCCTGAACAAAGCTTTTGTGGGTCAACCTGTGGAAGAAGATGAAAGAGCAGCCCTTTGCCTTCGAGAAAATCAGAGCAGGTCTTTGTAGACGTTGTGAGTCTTCCCACCCTTCGTACCCTAAAAATCCCAGCCTCCATTTGCATGAGAGAGTTTTAAGTGCTAGAATGTCGCTTACAGCTGTTCTTAACTCCATGCAAATCCTAGTTCCAACTACAGGCTTAGTTTGTGCTTGAGCTGAAGACTATAGATCAGTGGTGGAGAACCTATGGCACGGGTGCGAGCCGGCACTCAGAGCCCTCTCTGTGGGCACGCATGCCATCGCCCCAGTCCTAGACCTTCAGCTGGGTTTTATAAAACTTTTTCGCTTTAGGCCTCCGCCGCAGTGTGCAAAAAAAAAAAAAAAAAGGTTCAATCAATTTCAACTTCTTGTGGAAAAAAAAAAGATCTTGCAAAGTTGGAATTGATTGAACTTTTTAGTCCCACCCTGTCTGCCCTTACCACCACAGCCATGCCCACCCAATTGGCCACACCCAGCCAATGGGTCACACCCACCCGGCACTCGAGGATGCATAAGTGGGTTTTGGGTTGCAGTTTGGGCACTCGGTCTCTAAAAGGTTCGCCATCACTGCTCTAGATGTTCAGTTCACACGTTCCTGTGCTGCCTTCTCCAACCAGCTATTATTAAGCACAGGAAGATCTGCTGCAAATGACAACCAGGACTTGGTCTCTATTATCTCCAAAGAAGCAATGCTTCTAATGAAGATGCTTCCTATGCTGTAAATGGGGTCTCCGTAATAGGTCTTATCAGTTGTTCTTGCAAAAGTTTCTGGACTTGCGAGTTAAGAAAAGAAATAATTTAAGCCTGCTCAGGTTAGAAGCAAAACAAAAAATAAACCTTCTTCAGAAAAGCCTCACCAGGCCTATCTTTCTGCTTAAAAACTCCCTTTGAACAACCCTGTAATCCACGCGTGCCTGGCTGAGGAATTCTGGGAGTTGAAGTCCACAAGTCATAAAAGGGCCAAGTTTGAAGACCCCTGCTGTAATCCCCTTAATTCGGGGTAGAGTCAGGGCGACTGGATGGAGCTGAGAGTTTACTGGAGTGTCGCCCTAGAGGTGAAGACCCTCGCTTCCCACTCAGGAGGTTGAGAGTTCAGTCCTAGGTAGTAGCGACAGACGTTTCTCTCCTAGGGTGCCAAGAAAAAAATATAACTGCTGCCAACTCCACGTGGCATCAGGAAGGGCATCCAGCCAGTAAATGCTCAACTCCATCCAGTCCCCTGTCTTTCTGCTCGATTTATCTATTTCTCCTACTAATCGACTGAATCTCAAAAATTGGGAATGATAAGACTACCTGCCTTTTAGGTAAATAGAGACTGGCGAAGGGGAGATGAAATTTTCCCATATTAATTAAAGGAGAAAATGCAAAGGAGAAAGAAAGGAGAGCTGAACTTTCGTTTTCTGAAAATTTAATACGAGAAGCGTTAATTGCAGCTTTGGGCAAAAACGTCTTACCTACTGCAAACCTTTTTGGTATGTTATTAAAAGCCCTTCACAAGTTAATACAAGCGTTCTACTAATTGAATGGGTAGAAGTCCAAAATGTGTTCTCTCTTGCCAGCACACAGGGTTGCTTCCACTTCGTTGGGTTGTCACCCAATCATACTCAACATGTTGTCTCCCAGTCAAAACTATTCCAGTCTTGAGCGTGAACTGGAGATACAAGTGTTCTTTTAATTCTCACTAGGAAGTTGAAGTCATAATGCTTAAGTTAGCCAAGATTGGCTACCCCAGAAAAGATCACCAAGTCAGTTTTTAAAAGGAAGGTGGGGGGTTCCCACACACACACACACCTTACCTGTGCATTGGGGCAGTGCTCCTTTGTGCACTGAGGATGCGATAAGAGGAAAATGTTTGTGAAAGGCCAGGCAATGGCTTTCTATTTTCATGAAAATAAATTGTTTTGGAAGCAGGTGGGAAGATTTCCAGTAAAGTGGATGGAAATTAAAAATACCATTTGCACTGGAACGGTAGTCATATCGCAAGGAGTCAAAGGTGGCTGAAGGCAAGAGAAAGCAAGGATAGTATCCACTTTCGAAGAAGGCCAGGTCAGAAAACACACAATTAAGGATTTAGGGGAAAAGGGTAAAGAAGCAGAATCTTGCCCCCAAATCCCACACTTGCTTTAATGTCTGGGCAGCGCACTCTCAATCTCTCCCAAACCTTATGCAAGATTGGCTGTAAATCAAGCTTGACCTCTCCTGGGAATTTTTATGGGTTGTCAGTTTTTTTCCAGGCACAATGGGCATTTGGTTGTCCTTTTTAAAGCCCTTTGTGACACAGGACCTGGGTACCTGCAAGACCATCCTATCTTGCTAGCATCTGCCTGTCAGTCCAGCAAGGTCTGGTATGGAGGTCTTGTGGTGGATCCCAATTTTTATGGACCCACTGCAAATCCTTATGGACCCACTGCAAGACCTTAAGGCCAAGTCTTCTTGTTGGTGGGTCCCTCCTCAAGAAGACAAGGAAGTTCCCATCAAAGTTTTGGGTTCCAGGTGATCAACCAGGTGATCTGAAAGCCCTCTGGGATGATCGCTGCTTCTCCTTTATATGGAATTTTAATCCGACTTCTCATATATTTATTTCCTAACACATTTAAAGGAGGATAAAGCTCCCGAGATGGTGTTCCAAGGATCCACACATCAGCCAGGAACGACTCTCTCTAACAGACCTAGAGTAGGCAAGATGGCCTAAGGAGAGATTACCTCTCATATCACCAGGGAGAATTTCCTTCACAACTTTTAAGGGTCATTATTAGCAACATGGCCCATGTCACAAAACCCAACGCTTGAAGGAGGCAAAGTTTCGCTTATTCCCGATGAAAGGAACACACGGACATTCAGCCTTGTAGGACTGTTATCTTCTTCAGGGACATTTCAAATTACCTGATCTGTTTCGTATCTTTTATTGTCACGTCCTTCGAGAGTCTGAAAGAATAACTGCTGGAACAGATTCAGTGCTAAAAAAAAAAAAAAAGTTAGTGCAGCAAAATATTGTTACACAGCCTTTCTTTAGCTTGGATGTCAAGGGTTGGTTGCCATCTGGTGGAACATGCTGGGAACACTTTTGGGTGTATATAAAAAAAAATATAGTTTAGCAAACGCAGTACCTGACAAATGTTTTTCAGAGGCTTGTATCAAATACGATAAGTTACCTTGGATGAATTTGCCAGCTTTTTATTTTGAAAAGCTTGAAATATCAAAAGGTGAGGCTTGATAGCTGGGCCTACTTTAGCAGAGGCAAATAAATCTTTTAATAGAAATCTACTTTTTCCAAAGGGAAAAACTGATGGAAACATTTGTGGGAAAATATTATACTGTTCCTTTAGTTTCTTATTTCTCTGACCAGTCTCTGATCACTCACTTGCTAGGAACTCTGTTTTTCACTGGCCTATTTTTCACTTGGCTATTTTTTTAATCTCGCAATACTGTTTTTGAGTTTCCAATCTCCCCTTCTCCTTTTCTTTACTTTAGCATCTTCCTCTTCTGCAGTTGCCTTTAATCAACACGCACGTACACGCAAAGCAGGCAACATACAAATTCCCCTTGGCTCACAAAGCTGACTTGCCAGCAACTTAGCAACTTCCATCTTTTCATCAGACCGATCAGTCCATCAGCGTCAGAAAGCTAACACAAGTAAGGCAAAACAAATTACTGTAGAAAGAAAGGCTGTGGAGCTGACTATAATTCGCAAAGGACAGGTACAAATCCCAAAGACAGTTGTGCCAGCCATTAACGATGCCAACAACATGGGTTTCTGTACGAGGACTGGTTTTATTTACCACAAAGCAAACTCCAGTTCTTGGAAGTGTTTCAACCGTAAAGATTGCAAGAATTCCGTCAAGAAAATGCATCACACTGAACAAAAAACAAGGCTGTTTTATTTCAGGCAGTACTCAGCAAAAGATAAAACACAGAGATTTTGTTGTTATTAATACTGCACAATCCAAGAGATTAATTTAACGCCAAGACCAACCACTTTTTATTTAGCTTTTTAAATAGAACATAAGAAAAAAAACACACAAAAATCATTTAAAAAGATATCAAAAGGAAAAAAAGAGCCAAAATAAATATAATGCTAAGTTTTTAAAAGAAACATGTTTTTCCCCATAAATACATTAAAAGGTTTATCTTATTTTTTATTTATTTATCTTCCCTTTGTTATTTTACAAGTAACTCAAGGCGGTGATCATATCCAACCTTCCTCCTCCTGTCTTTCCCACAAACACCACCCTGTGAGCTGGGCTGAACTTAAGAGAGTGACTGGCCCAAAGTCAATCAGCTGGCTTTCATGGCTACGGCGGAACCTGAACTCATAATCTCCCACTTTCTAGCCTGGTGCCTCAACTACATAAAACCAGCTCTAATGCAGTTGTCTCCAATCTTTCCGGCTTGGCTGACTGGGGGGGCGGGGGGCGAGGGGAGGGTTTCACGGATGTGCGCACACCACTTTCACAAATACAGCATTGCACATGTTGTGCACGTTCGCCCACCATTTCTGAGGTCCGGTTCTGAACAGGCTGTGGCCCAGCACTGGATCGCAGAGCGGGGGTTCGGGACCCCTGCTCTAATAAGGTATTTTCATGGCATATTTTTTTCCCCTACCCGTGATTTATGTGCAATTTTCCATTTTCACTAGATGTACATTTCTCTATGAAACCGAGAGAACATACCAGGGATAGCTTTTGCAACATTTTGATAAAATGTCCGTTTTCATAATGTGCGAGTCATTTGGACAGCTTACACAAGGATCGACGTTACAAAACTTGATCAACAAGCACGTTGCTAATCAAGTTTGCAAGGTAGTTTAGTTCAAAAGGCATTGTTTCATTCTAGCTCTATTCTCAGCACTGCAACATGGAAACCTCCTTTTTAACCCAGGTGTTTGTTGATGGTGCAATTGGGATAAATTTGAAACTGACACTTATTTTTCATGACCACCAGCCTTTTTGTTTTCTCACAGTATATCAATTTTTTAATTTCAGGGAAACAGCCAGCAAATTGGAAATAAGTAGGAAATAAACCTTTACAAATTAATCCAGTGCAGTGAACTCTTTCACGCAGAAGTCTGTCTTCTAACGATAAGCCTGTTGGCTACATCTGAATGATACAGTCGACATTTTATCAAATATGAGGCACGTGTTTCAACTGGTACAATAAAATAAATTTCTGTGTTTGTTTAACAAATAATTTCAAGACTTTTAAATCATATGCAACAAAGATAGAAAATGCGTTTTGAAAGATGGTTGGTTAGTAGGTATTTAAAAAGCACTGTACGCCTACATCTGTGAGAAACTTACACAACCAATAACCAACATCTTCAACAAAAATCTTCTATTTCCCAGAAGCTCCATCTCAGTGAAACACAATCTTCTCGATTTAATTTGTCATATTGTCAGCAGCCTAGGAAAAAGAATTTTGATTATACTAGTGTAGGTTCATAAGCTATTGCAAATTAATAGCAACACACTGAACATTTATTGCAACAGTTTTGGCTATCTAAAATGACTGTGGAAATCAATGACTTACAGATTGTCTTGCAACGAGTAAAATTGTGCTGCCTAAGAGCTGCCAATAGAGACCCCCAAGCACCCAACCATATTCCCAATTATAAAACCTAGAGCAGAAATGAGGAGGCGATCAGCCGCCTGGGAAAGCCAAGGGAAATAATCAAAACAACCAAAAAACGAAAGTTAGAATATTTCGGACATGTGATGCGACACCCAGAAAAATAACGGCATATTCCATTTAATCCTCCAGGGAAAGATTGAAGGTAAACAAGGTCCAGACAAAAGAAGATCATGGCTTCAAAATCTAAGGGACTGGTTTGGACAAAACTCAGCAGCACTTTTTCGTGCGGCTGCTGATAAAAACAGGATCGTCAACAGGATCGCCAACGTCCGATAACAGATATGGAAGAAGAGCAGAGGGGCGAACACACTAACTTACAACAGAATGAAAAGACCTGAACTGGGGATCCTTCTCTTTCTCCAGTTACTTTGGACTTTTCCATCCAGTGCGTGAATGGCAGGGCCAGGGAGGATAGAATAGTGGGGAGCGATTCTAAATCACTTCTTCCCATCACATGGAAGGAACCACACGCAAAAGAATTTGTAAACATGGACAGAGTTTGTGAGATGCAGCTACTGTACTCATGACTGGGACTAGAGCTGCTAACACCGAAATAAAACTTTTCTACCTCAATCCCACTTGTGATCCCAACTGACTTATAACTGTTTTTCACACTTATGATAGTTGCAGCATCCCCACAGTCATGTGATTAAAATTCAGATGCTTGGGAACTGACTTATATTTATGACGGTGGCAGCGTCCCGGGGTCACATGATCACCATCTTCGACCTTCTGACAAGCAAAGTCAATGGGGGGAGCCAGATTCACTTAACAACTGTGTTACTAACTTAACAACTTCAGCGATTCAATTAACAACAGTGGGCCCAAAAAAAGTCATATAATGGAGCAAAAGTCCCTTAGCAAATGTTTCATTTAACAACAGAAATGCTGGGTTCTATTGTGGCCGTTGAGGACTACCTGTACAGCCCTACCAGGTGGTTTGACATTCCAGGTTTGTGGGAATTATAGAGAGATGGCATGTGGGGGGGAGGGGGAACTGTCTTTGTGCCTAATCTTTGCGTCTATGTGCTTAGCGCTCGAAGGATTGTTAGAGATCCCACATATGCACTTCACGGTTTGTTTCTGTTGCTGCCCTCTGGGAGGAGGTTTCGAAGTATTTACAGAACTACTCGATTCTGTAACAGCTTTGTTCCTTATGCTAGAGGTCTCCAACCTTTTGGGCACCAGGGATCAGTTACGTGGAGAGGTTTTTCCACGGACCGGAAGGGTTTTGTGTGCTGCCTGCATCCCATGGATGGGGCTTCGCTTGTTTGTGTGGACCAGTTGCTGGCACGCTGCAGCCCGGTACCGGTCCTCGGACCGGGGTTTGGGGACCCCTGCCTTATGCCATCCATCTTGTAAATTTGCAGGATTCTTTTTTTCCCCGCCAGGTACATGTATATATTTGAACTAGACTGTGATGTTTCTCTGTGGTCATATATGTATGTGTATGTGGGTATATGCACAATGGTTTTTTTTTTATTTTTGAGAGCTGAACGCAACGAAATTTCATTTTAATGTACGCTGATTAGTGTACATTTAAAGTGACAATAAAGTTTTTATTCTATTGTTTTGGAGTGCAATGCTTTCTTTTGGGAGCCCTTCCATTGCACGGATTTTCAGCTACCTGAAACCTCAGGCAATGTTATTTTTTTTTCTCTTTCCTGCCACTGCTGGACAGGTTGGGGGTGACTGGGCTGACTCTCCAGTAAAGGAGGCTGCCGGGGGGCTCCTGATGTCCCCCCCGCCAAAGACCCGGGCACGACCCTCCATCCGGAATGGGACAATTCACCCCAGCCACTGTAAGACCCCTCGCCATGGGACAATTTAACAATTCAATTTAAGTATTTAAAAATAAATTTTAAAAATTGTTTTCGATTTTTGTAACTTGCCATGGCTAACGTGCTGCAAGACAAATTGCAGTGGGACAACTTCAAGAATTCAATTTAACTGTTTAAAAATAAATTTAAAAAAATATTTTTAATTTTTGTAACTCACTACGTCTAAGTTGCTGCAGGACCCCTCGCCGCCACGGCAAAATTTAACAATTCAAATTTAATTATTTAAAAATAAATTTAAAAAATTGTTTTCATTTTTGCAACTCGCCCAGGGCTAGTTTGCTGCAAGACCACTTGCCGCGGGACTTCAGTTTGACTATTTAAAAATAAATTTAAAAACATATTCTAATTCTTGTAACTCGCCACAATTTAACAATTCAAATTTAATTTATTTGAAAATATATTTAAAAAAATGTTTTAATTTTCGTAACTCGCCCAGGGCTAGTTTGCTGCAAGACCACTTGCCGCGGGGCTTCACAGTTTGACTATTTAAAAATAAATTTAAAAAAAATATATTTTAATTCTTGTAACTCGCCACAGCTAACTCGCCGCTGCGGGACAACTCAACAATTGAATTTAATTACTTAAAAATAAATTTTAAAAATTGTTTTAATTTTTTGTCCTTCGTGTTTCATCCTGTCCCTCTTTCGTTTTGCATCCTTTCTTTAATGATTCTGTCCCACCGTTTCTTGCATATTAACGTGGCTCTTGTCCTGCAGCAAAGAGTCCAGTGGTGACCAACTGTCCTGTGGCAAACTGTCATAGACCCCCCACCCACCCCCCACCCGAGGCAGGGAAGGCTTCCCGGGCCCTCCCGCACCTTCAGGGCCTCGGACGCCTTGCGCAGCTCCCGGATGACGGCGGACAAGGCCTCGGGGTTGATGCCCTGCTCGCACAGCCGCACGCAGATGGAGAGCGTCTCCGCGTCCAGGCCGGTGTTGAGCAGCCGCGAGATCTCCATCAGCACTGCAAGAGAAAGACGGGGGGTGGGGGAGAGAGAAGGGGTGGTCAGTTCGTTCCGGGGCTCGTCTGCATGGCCTCGAGGGGTCCCGGAGGAAGAAGGGATGGTGGGGGGGGGAGGAACGGCCGCCTAAGCCCCGGCCCGCCTCGCAGAGTTGACCCTCAGTCCGAAAAGGACGCACCGTCCATCGTCTCCCTCACGGCGTTCAAGTTGCCGGAGGACGAGCAGCTCGCCATGACGGCAGCGGCCCGGAAAACCCGCGCCGCGCGCGCGCGCGCGCCCTTTCACCCCGGAAGCCCAACAGGGGAAACCGACTGCGGCTGCCATAGAGCGGAGGAGAGGGAAAAAAGAGGGAGAGGGAGAGGGAGAGAGAAGGGGGGGGAAGGCAAGCGCCGTCCCAGCCAATGGCGGCGCGCTCCCTTTTGAATGCGGCGGCGCCTCTTCCCGGAGAGGCTGCTTCGAACGGAGGGGGCGGGGAAAGGCCCCTTCCCGCGCGCCGATTGGCCAGCGCCCGCAGAGGAGTTAAAGAGCCGTCGCCGCGGCAGGAAGCGTTGGTTGGCAGGTCGGGTGCCCGGCGAACGACGGCCCCGCCGGGGAGGCTGACCGGAGGAGCCGGGATGCAGCGGCGGGCGCCGCCCGAGACCCCCGGCCGCGTGGAGAATCCCTTCGAGAGTCCCGGCGACGTCCGCCGCTTGCAGGAGCGGACAGTCTGCAGCCCCAGCGCCTTCCGCGCCGCCCCGCCCGCGGGGGTGAGCTGGGGGGGGGGGGGTGAGAGGAGAGCTGGGAGGAGGGGCAAGGAGGGAGCGGGGGCTGGGAAGGGGTCTGCAGAGGGGAGGGGCAGGTGGGGAAGGAGGGAGGGGTACTGGAGGCTTGGGAGGCAAAGTCTGGGGGCAGAGAGGATCTAAGAGAAGGGGAGGGGCTGGAGCTTGGGCAAAGAAAGTCGGGCAGAGAGGATCTAAGAAGGGGAGGGGGCTGGAGCTTGGGCAAAGAGGGTCTGGGGCAGAGGGGATCTAAGAAGGGGGGGCTGGAGCTTGGGGGGCAAAGAGGATCTGGGGCAGAGAGGATCAAAGAGAAGGGGAGGGGGTCTGGGTCCAGAGGGGATCTAAGGAGATCTGGAGGCAGAGGGTGTCAGAGGAGAGGGGAGGGGAAGGGTGCTGGGTTCTCCAAAAGCCCCCTCAACCTGCTTCTGCAGAGCCCCGGGAGATTCATGTGGTCCATTGACGAGCTGGCCCTGATCGACCCAGTAGAGATCAACTCGGAGGACATCCACCGCCAGGCCTTCTACCTCAGCCAGTCCAGGTGGGGCAGGGCAGTGGGGTGGCTGCAGGTTTTGGAGGGGTTTCTCCCTGGTTGCCCCTCACTCACCCTTCCTTCCTTCCTTTCCTTCCTTCCTTCCTTCCTTCCTTCCTTCCTTCCTTCCTTCCTTCCTTCCTTCCTCAGGATCGACAGGGAGGTTGAGGAGCAGAGGCAAAGGGCCATCGAAGAGGTAACAAACACCGTCATCCTTGGTTCAAGCCAGCTGGGGGGGGGAGGGGTTGAGTTCCAGCCATTCAATGGGATGCTTCCCGGGAAGCTTTCCTTGACTGCTGTCACCTTCAAAGTTGCCTCCATCCCCTGAGCAATGAGCGGACATGAGGGGGCTCAGGAAGCAAAAACCCTTTGCTTGGTACCCAACGAGCTGCAGAGAAAGAGGCTTTGAATCCACTCAGGGTTGGAACCAATGGTGGCTTTAGGCAGGAAAACATCTTGCCTTTCTCTTCTTAAACCTCTGCCAGCAAACTGATTGTCCCCTGCAAAGAATGTGCATGTCATTAATATGCATCCTGTCCTTTCTTCCTAGTTTTTCACCAAAAGCACCATTGTCCCATCGCCCTGGACCGATCCCATCGGGAAACAGGCTTCTCAGCTGAATTCAACCAGATGTAAGTAGCAGCTTCTTTTTTTTTTTTCTAATGATAGTTTTATTGGTTTGTCGAAATATAAAATACAAAGAGAAATTCAAAACAGAAAACTAGAAGAAGGGAGGGGAAAAGAAAAAAGGCACCAACTTCCGACTCTCTTTAGCACAGTAGAAAATAACATTACAATCGCAACTTTTTGCTTTTACGCAACAGTATGCACAAGCCATTTTTGTAAAAATGAACCTATCTAATTATATCTAATCCTGCTTCTGTTTTGAAATTGCTTCCAGATTTGGTGCTTGCGGTGAAAAAGAAAAATGAAAGCTTGATTTTGTTTTTGTTAATTAGATGGGTTTATTGTTATAGTAGCAGCTTCTGTTCTGGAGGCAGGGAGGGTTCACTTCAAGCCCTGTTGTTCAGGGCTGGGATGCAAATGGTAGAGATGACCTAGATCAGAGGTCCCCAACCTTTTGGGCACCAGGGACCGGTTCTGTGGAGAGAGGTTTTTCCGCGGACTGGAGAGTGTGTGGTTTTCTGTGGTGCCTGCATCCCACGGATGGGGCTTTGCTTGTTTGTGTGGGCCGGTTGCTGGCATGCCACGGCCCGGTACCGGTTCACAGCCCGGGGGTTGGGGACCCCTGACCTAGATGGCTAGTTTCCAGGATCTCCAACAGGCAAGGCTTTGACAAGCCAGAAAGGAGACCGTTTTACTTGCTTCTCAAGCCATCCTTGCTAAGCTAAAGAAAGAAAAAAAGAAACATTTTGCATATTCTGCTAAGAACCAAACAAAAGTCTAATGAATTTTTTCTCTCGGATCGTAATATCACACAACACTAAGTAGGTGCTGCTGTTTGCTTAAATTGCAATAATTGGAATCACTTTATTTTGAGCTGCTTTTTTGTGTCCGCATGGAAGATTTCCCTCCGTGTTTAATGATCGACTGATTGATTCTTATTTCTGTGAGCTGAACCACTTGACCAAACCTGACTGCCAAAATGTGAAGAGAGGCAGCGTTTCCCATTGTCGCTAAGCATAGGCAATGCTTTTTATGCCTTCCTCGTTGCTATTTCAGCTGTTCACTAAGAACTCGATAAATTGCAGGTGTTGATCTCAACGATGCTTCGCCAGTCGGCCGAGAAACAGTCGCGCAGCCCGGGAAAAATAATGGTTTGTATGAGAAAGAGGGCAAACTCAGTATATGAAGGGATCTGGGTGGAGAGAGAGGGCACCTGTGTGAAAGAGAGAAAACACGCCTTTCAATAGGTTGATGGGTGTACAGATAGTCTTTCATTTATGACTGATCACTTAGCGACTGTTCGGAATTCCCACAGACCTACTTGTAACCCCCGCAGTCACATGGCCATTTGCAGTGTCCCACGGTCGCATTGACCCCATTTTATGATGGTTTTGCTCAGTTATTTTCAGTTTCGGCAAAACAAAACGACGGGCCCGGTTTGACAGCCATCATGACTTATGACCACAGTGGGCAGGTTCCATTATGGCCATACCTCAGGGACTACCTTTCAATAAAAGGGAGAAGTTTGTGTTGCTTCATCCTTCTGGCGTTGTGGCTAGGAGCAAGAAGTCTTTGCAGTCCCGTACGGCTGGCTTTTGTGGGAGGCTATTTCCTGTCTAGCATTGTTGTTGTTAGTTGCGAAGTCGTGTCCGACCCATCGCGACCCCATGGACAACGTTCCTCCAGGCCTTCCTGTCCTCTACCATCTTCTGGAGTCCATTTAAGCTCACGCCTACTGCTTCAGTGACTCCATCCAGCCACCTCATTCTCTGTCGTCCCCTTCTTCTATTGCCCTCAATCTTTCCCAGCGTTAGGCTCTTCTCCAGTGAGTCCTTCCTTCTCATTAGGTGGCCAAAGTACTTGAGTTTCCACTTCAGGATCTGGCCTTCTAAGGAGCAGTCAGGGTTGATCTCCTCTAGGACTGACCGGTTTGATCGCCTTGCAGTCCAAGGGACTCGCAGGACTCCATACAGCCTTGCAGTTCCTGGAGAACTCGCATTGAAGTCCTTACAGGCTCACTGCTTAGCGTCTGAAAAGCTGAATTTGTCCCAGTTTGTTCCAACCTTCTTGCCACCTTGGAAAGATTGTATTTTATTGTGAAGTCTGAAGAGTCTAAGCAGAGAGGATTTTTAAATGCCTTGGTCCTGGTGATGCAGCCCTGCTGCCCTGATTCTTTTTTTCTTTTCTTTTCTTTCCAGCTGCTTGTCAGACTGTGTTATCTCTACCTGTGGATTTTGATTTGGAAAAGATTCTGGGTAGGTAACTTGTAAAATAAGGTGCTGTTCCTGTAGGGTCTCTATAACAGTCTAAAAGAGCTGGAACTGGACCGGAGAAGCTGTAATAATACCTCAAAAGCAGAGTGCATATGATAAAACAAGGGGTCTTCAAACTTGGCCCTTTTATGACTTGTGGACTTCAACTCCCAGAATTCCTCAGCCAGCGTGCCTGGCTGAGGAATTCTGGGAGTTGAAGTCCACAAGTCATAAAAGAGCCAAGTTTGAAGACCCGTCTTAAATCTAACAAACAAAATGGAGGCTGGCTGAGGAATTCTGGGAGTTGAAGTCCACAAGTCATCAAAGGGCCAAGTTTGAAGACCCCTGTGATAAAAGGATCACAATCTAAGGCGAGTCTGAGAGGTTGTGTAAAGGCACATAACTTCGTGTGATTTGTGGCTGCTCCCGTCCCTCCTCTCTGCAGTTTTCCTGAGCGATGCAGAAGATGGAGAAACGCGTCCATCCCTGCCCGCAAGTTCCAAAATTCCTTCTAACCCTTAAAAAGGGCGAGTCCAAACGAGTTTCCACGATTTGTGCTCGCTTCCCCTTTGACCTTGTGCAAAACATTAAATGGTCCAATTGGATTTATCTTGGGAGGGAAACAAGAGTCCCTAATTAGGAATTCTGGGAGTTGAAGTCCACGGGTCATAAAGGAACCATAGTCCCCCCCCCCCCCTGCTTTGGTAGATCAGAATGCTAGTCTCCAAGATTGCAGCCAGCTACGTCAAAGGAAGAATATGGCCTTTGGCATAACCTGGGCAGTCTTACCACTGTGCTTGGGGATGTGAGAGTGTGGCTAGGGCAGTGGTGGTGAACCTATGGCACACGTGCCAGAGGGGGCACTCGGAGCCCTCTCTGTGGGCAGGCGTGCCTCGCTCTTTGGCTAAATTTTTGCAGGAAAAAGCCATTTCTCAAGCCCCTTCCTAGACAAAACAAGCCTCCGGAGCGAGCGCGCTGTTTTCAGCTTTGAATTATATCAAATCTGACACCAGAAAGAGACTAACAGATGACCTGAGTGCTGCATGCAGTGTTGCTCTCAAACTTACAAAGTATAAGCCGAGGTTAGACAAATTATCAGCATGCATACAACAGCAAAAATCACATTAATTGTTCAAAAGCATGCCGAATGCAAACTTTTACCTTTCAGTAAAAAAGTTGTTTGTATCATTGAAAGCTTCGTTATTGTGTTTTTCTTTTAAGACAAAAGATGTTAATGTATGAGTTGTTTTTTTCTAAACGAAAACCTCAGTATTCAGATTAAATTGCCGTTTTGGCACTTTGCGATAAATAAGTGGGTTTTGGGTTGCAGTTTGGGCACTCGGCCTCTAAAAGGTTCGCCATCACTGGACTAGGGAATTCTGGGAGTTGAAGTCCACAAATCTTAAAAGCTCCCAAGGTTGGACATCCCTGGATAGAGTCTCCCGCAGGGGGTTGGAGTAGAAGACCTCCAAGGTTCCTTCCAACTCTGTTCTTCTGTTACCGTTATTGATCGTGATGGCCACACGTGCCTCTCTTCTCCTCTTCCTCAGGTGACCATTTCAAAGCTGAGGAATCGGCTGATCAGTCTCAGGAGAGCCTAAGCACTTCGTCCTTGAGGAGGAAGCTCTTTTTAGACGAGAACGGCAGCCTCTCCGAGAACCTCTCCCCTTCTCCGAACTTGCGCAACAGTCCAGCCTCCCTGGGAGTCCTCTGCTCCATCGACTTCTCTCCTGTCCGCTGCAGGAGCCCTCTGAGTTCTTCCAGCTCAGTGAGTAGCTGATCCGGGAGACGTTGATCAACGCAGGGTGATTGTGGCAGGTCAGGGTGAGCCCAGCTGGGTTTTGGCTGAAGAGCCAAGAGCCAAAGGCATCCGTCACGGATAACTCGACTCCCACTGCTTTCTGCAGACGGTCTTGGCTTTGCGGATCAGAGGGACGAAAGCTGGAGGGTTCCAGTCTCCCTGGCGTTGATTTAGATGCTGTCAACTGGCCCACAGCCCTCTAGCAAAGAAAGACTCTGGCCATTTGTTTTTGCCAAGAGTATACTGAAGCTGAAGTGATTACAGGAGTAGTGTGAGCTGAATCTGAGGTTTTCCCGTGCAAAACACTACAAAGTAAATGTTCCTCTTGGTCCATCCTGCAGTTATCCGTAAATGTCCAATTAGGACGGGTGCTTGTACAGTAGCGGCCAAAATTGTGGAAACCTTTTGGGAAAAGTGTACAGTAGAAATGCCACCTTTGGTTAAGTTTCCACCCATTTTTCTCCTAATTTCTTTATAACTGTAGCCTTGTTCACTTAATAATACTATTTTACATCGCTTTCGGGGCGACCGGTCAACTCTTTGCACCATTACTTTAATTTTATTACATTTTACAAGCTCACTAAAAGAAAGAACACAAAAAACCCCAACCAACTTGATAGCGATCACATAACACACTGACAAATGTCCTCCTCTCAGCTTCAATACATGACATCAATAACTGAATCCTACTGTGATCTGATTGGCTCATGGCCAAAACAAGATGACACCTGATTGGCTCTCTAAACACTCGTGCTCATTGGCTACAATCAGATGAAGGAAAGCTACCTGATATCAACCTAAGCAAGTTGGGCTTCCTTTTTCTGGTTATTTGGCTATAACTTTTCATAGAATACAGTACAGATAATTGAACAAACTTTGCTGCATTACATTCTTGATTAAATTATCTTTCCATTGATATATAATTTTATGGTACTACTCCAAAAAAGAAAAGTGGTGTTATTAGCCATCAAACCTCAAAAATACACTTTTCCCAAAAGGCTTCTACAATTTTGGCCACTACTGTATATTGTTTAGGAAAGAAGTTTTCGGTTCCCAGCTCTGCATATCGATAGTTGACTTTGGCTGGCTGAAACTTCTCACCAGGCGCACCTGTGCTTCCATCCCCCTTCTTTTTCCTTGCATTCGAATCCTTCCCTCCACCCCCCAACCCCCGTCGCTAATGTCAGGCTGACAGCTCACGAAGCTTGGATAGGAGAGATGCAGCCATGACAGGCGCATTCTGCGGCTCATTCTTAATGGGAATCTCTCTTGTGCTTGAAAGGGCCAACTCTCCTCCAGCCCCATCCGGGGGAATGCCAGGGCGTACAGTTTGGGCAGCCTTCCTAGTCCTTCCTTGGCACACAGGAGTCCAGCAAATCTGGCGTCCCCCATTTTCTCTCCGGTTGGCATCCAGTTAAGAAAGACTCCGCTGGCAGGTATGTTTTGGCTCTGTAGAGGCTTCTTGCTGGGGGCCTGAAGGTGGATCGTCGTCGTCCTGGGGACCAGATGGGATCAGTCTGGAGGCGCTTCTTAATCTTTGGGGTGTCCAAAATGCCTCCTGTTGCTTCTGTTCCCTGTCTTGCTTCCTATTAGGGGCGTACGGCTGTTCAATCCATAGGTGAGGATGCCCTCAATGCAGTCTTCAGACTTAATGTCCATGGAGATTCTCAGCCATCCAGGTCATGGTTGTCTCAAAGGTGCTTTTTCCCCCAAAAAAGGGTAACTATGATATGTTTTTGAGGAAGGACGTTTCGCTTCTCATCCAAGATGCTTCATCAGTTCTGATTGGATCATGAGGGGGGGAATGGAAGGATTAGTTCTGTCAGAAATAATCCTTCCACCACCACCACCCCCAAACAACCAGTCAGAACTGATGAAGCTTCTGGGATGAGAAGCGAAAGGTCTTCTTCCTCAAGGGAAAAAAAAACATATTCCAGTTGCCTTTTGATGAAGGCACCTGTTCTGTCCCAGCCTACATCCGTCCTTGTTGCGTCACAAGAACAACCCCTTTTTTAACAACCCTTTTTATTTCATATACAGTCCTGATAATTTTTCCCCAAAACAAAAACAACAGAATACTTTTCCAATGGATAGTTGGTTCAAAAGCAAAACCGAGCAGGAGTTAAAACAAGAAATAATTCACCGGCAAAACAAACAGACCATGATCCCTTGACACTGAAGTTCTTTGCAAACGGTTGCCTTCAGCAACCAGCACCGCCCACACCTTCCCTTTTTATTAAGCAGCCCCAAGGCGTGGCTTCTCAATGCCTTCTCCTCCTCCCTTGGGAGTCGCCCCATTGCCTCCCTCTGACTTGCTCTAGTTAGCTGCCTTCGTTTACGAGCGTCTATAATGTCTTCCAGCTGTGAGTCCTCAGAGTCTGACTCATCTTCCCCACACAGCTGAGTCTCATCCTGAGCACGATTGGAGGGGCCAGGCTCTTCATCAGATTGTGAGTCTTGTAACTCATCAGAGCCTTCCTTCGATTCTGATGGCTCTCCAAACCCCTCCTCCTCCTCTGATTCCCCGGACTCAGCTGCCGGGTCCACTGGCTGGCACAGACTCACAACAGCACCTTTCAGACAGTCCTTAAAGGAGCAGTTCCTGTCTCTGATAGGAGGAGGGTCCAGCAAGCTTATCAAGAGGGCTTTTGGTTCTGCACACTCGGCGTATTCTCCCTCTTGACGTTTTCTTCCTTTTCTCCAACAACACAGATCAAAGGCAGTTCACTTTTCGCTCTCCGGATCTTCCGTCCGTTTCCAACGCCTGCCGTCAGGCGCCTACCAGCGGCAGGAGTCCCTATATGGAATGCTCTCCGTTAAGGAGCCTCTCGCCCGTGAGGCTCCTCTCCTCCTCCTACCGGGGGGCCGCGCTGTACCAGAGCTCTCTTCTCTGCCTCCCTTGCACCCCGGAGAACTTCCAGGAAGAGCTGGCAGAAGCAGCTGAGGCCACATCGGTGGGGAGTTCCAGGGCGGACCTGACCCCTGTAAATGAGGATATCCCCTCAGCTGGGTCCCACTTTGAGACGGCTGCTAGGTCTCTCTCGCCGGACACCCCTGGGACCTGCCCCAAAGTGTTGGCACCCAGGCCCTGCTTGGACTCTCCCGGGAAGGAAAGGACGGTGGAAATGGCCGATCCGGAGATGCTGGATGAGAACTCGGTGAAGGGGTCGGCTGAATGTGACCAGGGGGCCATGGCTGGACTGAGCATGGAGGGTTCTTGTATCTGCATGGCTCCTTTGGCGGAAAGCAGCGCCTCTCCCTGCGACAGCAGCAGTCTGCAGGTGAGGGTCAGCCCAGCGCCCGAGGGACTCGAACCCTGTACCGGCCTCTTTCAGGCTTAACCAGGAAGTTGAGCAGAGTAGGTGGAGGGATAGCCAATGGTGAAAGCAGGTTGGTGTTGATCCAGCTAAGCTTTAGACCAGGGGTAGGCAACCTTGGCTCTTTTACGACTCGTGGACTTCAACTCCCAGAATTCCTGAGCCAGCCACGCTGAGGGGAAAGGGAGAGGTTTCCAAGCTCAGCCATGCTGGCTCAGGAATTCTGGGAGTTGGAGTCCACGAGTCATAAAAGAGCCAAGGTTGCCTACCCCTGCTCTAGACAGAATAGAAAGGGAAATTTTCCTATGCAAAACCGGCAGCTACTGAATGTAGCAATTATAGCACCTTCCTTTGTTTTATTTATCAAATTTGGATACCGCCCCTCTCTTCCCCATGGGAGGACCATTTCCATAAGGCACCCTTTACAATCCCGCTGCTATTCCCCCAAGGAAAAGCCTTAGGGGGGAGCGTTGCAGATGCCATGATGGAGGGAAGATCTCTCTTCGGGGGCATTGCCCAATTTCCAACTGTCTCTACCAGCTGCACAGCCTGTTGAGCTACACTAGGGGTACTCTGGAGACCCCCTTGTGCATGCAGATAGTCCTCGACTTACAACAGTTCATTTAGTGATGGTTCAAATTCACAATGGCACTAAAAGGGGTTTATGACTGTTTTTCACACTTGTGACCGTGGCCGCATCCCCATGGTCACGTGATCAAAGTTTACACACTTGGCAACTGGCTGGTAGTTATGACGGTTGCAGTGCCCTGGGGTCATGTGACCACCTTTTGCAACTCGGTGGGGAAGCCAGATTTACTTAACAGCCACATTATTATCTTAACAACCTCAGTTGTTATCTTAACAACTGTGGCAAGAAAAGTTGTAAAACTGGGCTCACTACGCTCATTTAACCCTTATTTAGCAACAAAAATTTTGGGCTCAATTGTCGTAAGTCAAGGACTACCTATAGTACCTAGGCACCTCTGGAGCTTTAAAAAGGGAATTTTCTTGGGATTCTATTTCCCGGTTGCTGATCCATCACTTCATCCCGTACCGAGAATTGTAGGGTTGGAAGGACCAGGAAGATCTACTCCAGCCCCGTGCTCAGTGCTGGAATAATTACTTCTACATTCTGATTTCTTTTGGACAGATGGACAGTGGTTACAATACCCAGGCTTGCACCAGCAGCCTCATGGATACCGCGGGAAGCGAACTCAGCTGCAGAGAGCACGGCGCATTTGAGGCTCAGAGGAAAAGCCACATTTTCAGAACGAAGGTAAGCGGGTCAAGGCTGGCCTTCAAAAGCTGGAGTTATCCTGCCCAGCATCTTCAGCTTTCTAAGCCCTTGCTTGGGGAAGAAATCTAGGCAGTGATATGGGACACCTATGGAAAGATTGACGTGGCTAGTGGACGATCATTTGGGTCTTCTCTCTTTTCCCCAGCAGGGAAAATGGATACTGGGCTGAAAATGCTTGTCAATCCAGCAGTCTTCCTGGAAGTGCCTTTGTCAAAATGATCCGAGCCTGGCGTAGATCTGCTTCCACTGGGATTGACAGAGGGGCCATCCACCAGAGAGCTGAATGCCTGTTCTGACAGATACGTTGACAGTGGACTGGTTCAGCTGCCTTCCTGCAGCCGAAGGGAAATTGAACCCAAAGGTGATCTGCCTGGCCATAACCACGAAACTGGCACTGGGATGTTGTGGGCTATAGGTTGGTGCACTTGGATTCTCACAAAGACTCAGTTGGGGTTGGAAGGCTGGTGCTATATGCCAGGGGTCTTCAAACTGGGCAACTTTAAAGACTTGTGGACTTCAACTCCCAGAATTCCTCAGCCAGCCAGGGCTGGCTGAGGGATTCTGGGAGTTGAAGTCCACAAGTCTTAAAGTTGCCAAGTTTGGAGACCCCTGCTATATGCCCTCGACGCGGCTGCCTGCACTGATCCTTGGTCTACCCAGGTACAGCCAGTCGTTTCTTAAGGTGCCAATCATGGGCTCACTTCACCAGGCAGGGGCTTCCTGACGTGAGCATCGCCAACGTACAAATAGATGCCCTGCTTTTAAACTTAGTGGACGTTAACTGCTTGGGATTAGGTATCGCCAACATGCCAAAGCGTGTGGCGGAGCAATAGATATTATCTCGTTTTCTGTGAAAATTAATTGCATTTGTTTAAAAGAAAACTCTCACATCTTGATTATGCTAATCGCATCCCAGACCGATGAATTTTTAATAAAGTGGTTGTGCTTTCCCCCCCGTTTTTCGAAGTTTTATTACCAATGCAAAACAGAACAGTGGGGTTTCAACGGGAGCCTTAGAAAACATGGTTAGAATAAATAAACCAGGGGTCTTCAAACTTGGCCCTTTTGTGACTTGTGGACTTCCAACTCCCAGAATTCCTCAGCCAGCGGGACCGCTGGCTGAGGAATTCTGGGAGTTGAAGTCCACAAGTCATAAAAGGGCCAAGTTTGAAGACCCCTGAAATAAACCTTTTGAACAAAAAGACAACACTCTGCCCAATCATTTTAAAATAAAAATAAAAATACTGGATCGAAATTAATGTTTCATCATAAAAACTTTATACGTTTAAGATAACTGTGGTATCCCCGCCAATTTGCGATACTCGGAAAAGCCCATGTTAGTAGGTTAGAATGCTTTTGTTCTTGTTTTTTTAATAAGTACTGTAGTTCTGCCAAAGGCAGGACACACCCTCTCCCCCCTTCCTATTAAAATAAGATAGTTTGGCTAGTGCCAAGATAGAAGCCAAAGAATGATTCAACTTCATTTAAAAAAAAAAAAAAAAAAAAAACCTTTACAGGAACCACTGAATACATGTACTAAATCTCTGTATTTTTTTTTTTTAAAATGTGATAGTTATCTTTTGCTATATTTCAGCCCTGCCGTGGAAAAGCTCAGGCTGCATGGCAAGATTGCTGGGATTTTCCCATTTTACTTCACTTGTAACTTTTCTTCCTTGGCTGTTTAATCCCTCCTTCCTAATTAGCTGGGAACTGGATTTTCTTTACAGCGCTCATTAAACAAGTTAATTAAGTAACTGGGGATTGGCAATTTTATCTGTAACAAGAGAGGTGTGGATTAGAAAACTGCAAGCACAAATGGAGACTCGGAAGCTTACCACTTTTAACTGTCCACCCTTTGGAGATTATGCTGGTTCTAATTCATCTCCTCATGCTCTGCCTGTTTTCTTTTAGAAAAGGGAAGCAGGTTCTCTTCTCCTTAAGATAAGATTTATCTGGCAGTAGCATCATGTCCCAAATACTTCAATCATTACCAAGTATCTCCACACCATGAAAAAAAAAAACAACCCTCATCGCCTGGAAAATGTGAACATTAACATGGCCTCTCCTGGCTGTTCTCTGCTTCTGATCTGTGATCGTATCAATCCTATTTATCATTCTCCTTTTACCACTTTTTTTTTTCTTTTTAAGATGGGCCAAGGGACTGAAAAATAGTTTATAAAAGTTTTTAGAAACTGGTTTTGTTTTGCTGACAAATTAAAAGGTGCATCCAAATAGAAAAAGCTGAAATACAATAAAAAAAAATTAAGTGTACCTATTTTCCTTTGTCACGGAAATGTTAAAATATTGTGTTCTTTCCCTGCTTCTGTAGACAGACCCAGAAGTTCAGTTTTGATTGGATTTTTTTAATAAGATACACAAACGGGAATACGCAACTGTATTACTTATCAGGGATGGTTTTTAAAATGGGCAATTTAAAAATCTTTTCTACAAGTATATATATATAAAAAAAAATCCTTCCCCCATCCTCAATATAATTTATCTCCTAACCAAATAACATCCGTTCATTTCTAAAACGAAGTCACTTTCCCGGTTTCTTCTTTTTCATTTCTGGTTCTTCATGGCCACTTGATTGTGCAGCAATTCTGGAATAGCCTAATATCTGAAAAATAAGAAAATCATGTTCGACGTAACTAAGGAAACGACAGTTATCTGGTTATTTTTTTTTGAAACTAGCTTATCAACCAAAGTTTTAAAATCTCAGATGACGAGGCCTTTTGAGAAGCCTCCGTTTGTAAGCAAAAGCATCCTTTAAAACCATTCAAAGTCACGGTTCCCCCCCACCCCCCAAAAAAAAGCTTTCCAGTGCTTCTTTTCAGGACAGTTTGGGTCTTCCCCATCTGGCAGGGGTTTGCTGTAAGGTTCCTAAAAAGGCCAAGGGCTGCTTCAGCTGCTTCTCCACAGACCTTCATCAATGTTAACCAGGATCCTACCTTGGGCTCTACCAGCGTCATGCGGATTTTCTGATGTTGAACGTTGGAGGAATCCAGCACGATGCTGACTTTAATCTTGTCGAACGTACAGAAAGTGGTGCCTTCCACGGTGAGAGAAGGAATCTGTGGAAAAGAGCACATTTGGTATTTTCGGTTTAGAAAGCGCTACAGGTGATCCTTGCCTTACAACAACTGAGCCCCAATTTTCTGCGGCTAAGCCAGACGAGTGGTTGAGATGAGTCTTGCCCCATTTTGTGACTTTTCTTGCCACTGTCGTTAAGTGAATCGGTACGCAGTTGTTAAAAGTTAGCAACGCGGTTATAAAGTGAATCTGGCTTTCCCGTTGACTTTGCTTACCAGAGAGTGGCCAAAGGCGATCACGTGACCCCCCCAGGACGCTGCAACCGTCATAAATGTGAGCTAGTTGCCAAGTGGCTGAATTTTGGTCACGTGATCCTAGGGACGCTGCAATGGTCTTACGTAACTTTTTTTTAAAAAAAGATTTTATTGAGTTTTATAGGGTTGAGGATAAAATAGGATCGGGATGGGGATTAAGGTTTAGGGTAGGATTAGGATCAAGATTGGGATTAGGACAGGGTTGGGATCAACATTGCGGTTATCCCCAATAACATTTTCAATCTTTAGCAAACAGACTATTGTCTGGGTACATATGTTAACAATAACTGATATAGTGGTAAATAGCTATAGTGAATATGATAAACGATAATCATAAACAGTATTAGTTGGTCAGTGCATATCATTCTTCTTACTAATATATATTCGAAATAACATATCACATTCATTTCTCACTAGTTGGTTTTCCTAACCAATGGTAAAAATTATCCCACGTTCTAAAGTAAACTGAATCTTCTCTTTCTCTTTTTTTCATTGTAACTTCGAACAGTCACTACACAAAAGGCTACAAGGCAAGGATTACCTGCACTTAAATCGTCCTCGAGTCCTTTGCCATCCTATATTATGTGTTTTTAAGAAGAAGAAAAAAGTAATTTTGTCTTTGCGAAAGAAAGCTGTACCTCCACGTTGAATACAAGTCCTTCTTTAGCCTTCGCTTTTTCTTCAAAGAACACGGTGCCTTCTAAGCCGTACTTGGGGATGAGGACCACAATGGCGTTCTTCCTGACAAACAGGATGTAGGCCTCTTCGCTGACCTCACCCTTGTTTTTGAAGAACAACTGGAGGGGAAAGAAAGTGTCAGCTGTTGATACACAACACGTGTTGACGTTATCGCCGAAGAAACAAAACTCATAAAATCACACACACACACCATCATACAGATCCAGCTCTACTCCGAACCCTTGCAAACGTTGAATTATACAACAGGGTCATCTCCACACGACTTGCCATTCCGCTGAGTGGCAACAGATTGGTAGTGATACTGTGAACAAGTGCACACAAAGGTTGCAAGGCCACAACTCTTTTAAGCCTCTCTGGGGCCCTCGGGACTCCGATTCTAACCTTCCACATTTCCTAACCATTCTGGAGCCGAGAACGGCTACTCACCTGGGTGTGGAAAGCAATGGAAGCCCTCTGAGCGTACTGAGCCATTTTGTGCCGATAATTGAGATTTTTGCACAAATCCGCCAATTTATGCTTGTCGGTGAGCTCGGGGTAAGTACTGTCCACCCCGATAGCAACAGCCAGGAGTCGATGTACTATAATGTCAGCGTATCTGCAATGAGATAAATGAAAATTTTTCGCTTGAGAATAACCCACAAATATTTTCTGAGGGTACATCGCCCCCAAATCAAAAAGAGTTAAGGTTTTACAACAAGGATTTTTCCACAGAGGCTCTTAAGCCTCCATGAATAGAAACTAAGACAATTGCTAAACAGAATTTTTTGGGGGGGTTCATACGGAATAACTTTTGGAAGGGGTGACGGGGTAGGACAAACTTCCCTTTCCCATTTTTGTGTAACCTCAAAAGAGCAACTAAATATTCACTGGCAACAGAAGCCACGTTGGGATGCTGTTTTGTGGCCTTTGGTAAGGCAATCGAGAGAGATGGGCAGCTAAGAAGTATGAAACACAACGAAATAAAATGGCTATCAAATCAGGCACCGTAATCCGTATAATGGCCTCACGTGATATTTGCTCTGACGTAAGCCCACAAGCGGCCCTACCTTCTGATTGGAGAGGTAAAGTGAGTGTATATGGGCGACGCTAAGCCATAATGGTGAAAGTCGCTGTCCATCCCAGAGCAAAAATAAACGGCCTGCATCATGCAGCGGGTGGCTAAGATGCGGATGAGGGTGTTCAGGTAGGGAAAAGAAGGAGACTCGGCTCTGTCAAGGGAATCGGCCAGAGATTTTGCAGAATCAGTTTTGATTTCCAAACCCTACAGCAGAAACAGAAAACGGGGTTTCAAAACCGTTGAATTTTGCGTAAGTATCACAAATGTTGATGGTGAAATACAAGGCATGAACAGAATAAAAAGAATGGAGTGGAATGGAAATAGGAATAGAGAATGGAATAGAGAATGGAATGGAATGGAATGGAATGGAATAGAATAGAATATGGAAAGGAAAGAATAGAATAGAATAGAATAGAATAGAATAGAATAGAATAGAATAGAATAGAATAGAATAGAAAATGGAAAGGAAATAGAATTAGAATAGAATAGAATAGAAAATGGAATGGAATGGAAAGGAAATAGAATGGAATGGAAATAGAATGGAATGGAAAGGAATAGAATAGAATAGAATAGAATAGAATAGAATAGAATAGAATAGAATAGAATAGAATAGAATAGAATAGAATAGAATAGAATAGAAAATGGAAAGGAAATAGAATTAGAATAGAATAGAATAGAAAATGGAATGGAATGGAATGGAATGGAAAGGAAATAGAATGGAATGGAAAGGAATGGAATAGAATAGAATAGAATAGAATAGAATAGAATAGAATAGAATAGAATAGAATAGAATAGAATAGAATAGAATAGAATAGAATAGAATAGAATAGAATAGAATAGAATAGAATAGAATAGAATAGAATAGAATATGGAAAGGAAATAGAATAATCTTTATTGTCACTTTAAGTGTACACTAATCAACATACATTAAAATGAAATTTCGTTGCATTCAGCTCTCAAAAAAATACCATTATGTCCACATACACAAACATATATCACACAGAGAAACATCACAGTCTAGTTCAAATGTATATATATATATATACACGGTGGGGGAAAAAAATATCCACGCCAAGGAAGGTTACGAAACCCAGCACACAAAGGCAACAAAGGATCTAACCGGATCCAACTGCGCTGCACCTCTAAAACCACTTCAAAGCCAAAGTTAAGGGAGAAACTTTCTCAACTGGCGCCACTTTTCCTGAGCCTCTTTTACTGGCAGGAAAGGCCAGCGAGGATTTAGGGAGCCCCATTCACACGTGCCGAGCCTTCCACGCATCATCCCACCAGCCGAAGACCTTCCGGAGCGGCTTGCCTTAGACTTTGCAGCCTTCACCAGGATGTCATAGTTGGAGGGTGGGGGAGCCGGATGCTTCCTCAGCAAGGCATGCTCTGAAAATTCCTCGTTGATCTTTTGGGCAACGGAGATGTTAGCCAGGAGCATAAACTCTTCCACCATGGAGTTGGTCTCCCTGCGGGAAGGGAAAAGGGGGCTCGTAAGACTCCCAAGAAAACAGCCAGTCTTGACGTGATGGATTTGTTTGCTCTAAGGAAGAGGAACTGAGAACGATAAAATTCCAGCAGGAGCACCCAAATCAGGAACACCGTGGCCCTGTAACTGGACGCTGTTTCTTTTAGGCACTCTGGAGAATGCAAGACCATCAAGGGCTGCCCAGATCCAATCAGCGGCACTAATTCCTCCTTTCCCAGAACCTCGGTGGCCAAATGCCAATCCCAGGATGCCAGCCGAAGGCATCTGGGCCTTCTGGCTATCCAGCACCCATGGGAAGCACCCTGGCGTGTTCGTAATTGTTTAGGGATGCATCCAGTTTGGGAAAGACCACACTTAGAAAGCTGCTTGTTCTGTTCAAACCTTGTTAAGATTGTCCTGTTCATCTGCAGGGCAAGAGAACAGCAACACACAGTAAAGCATGGCTGCAGTTTAGCAACTTCATCAAGGCTCCCATTCAAAGCTTTTCCAGCCAACTTATGTCTTATGTCAACTGTCTTATGTCTAAGTATATCTACCCATGTTGTATGGCTGTAACAGTATTATCCTTCTCATCTTCTCTACTACCTCCTCTTATTGGTATCATTTTTTTTTTTTGAAAAAAATATTTTATTAATTTTCCAATTTTACATTTAGGTATTTAAAAAGCAACGTGGTGACTGGGTTAATCAATAGTTCGATAACAAAATCTTTAGTGCAAGTCTCAAGTTGCAACATCAAATATTTCTTCTCTTTTTCCCTTAACATTTGCTGTCTCGTATTCAAGCTAGTACAATTCTTATTATAGCAACTCAATAAAAACATATTACATTTATCAATAAATTTTTAGCTTATATGTATCTTAATTACATTCAATCTTCATAGACAACCCATATCCTGTTATTTTTACCCAATTTTTAATTTCTCATCAACATTCCAATTTAATCTTTGATATTTATAATTTTCAAGCCTTAGGTAACCAAAATTTCCCTTATCTCAATTCATAATAAAATCTAATATCCAAAATACACATTTTACCTATTTGAATATAATCTTGTTCTATTTCCTAAAAGTTATCTATTTCCCACCATATTAAATCATCTACTTAATGATACAATATCCCCTTTAATAAATCAAAACCGTTATGTATATTACCTGAGTTAATCAATAAATCAAACATATTCATAATAATTAATTTTCTTTTTCCTTTTAGGTCTAATTTTTAAATATTAAACAGATAGAGTATCTATCTGGTATCGTTGGTATGCTTTGCCTGTACAGGGAGCTTCTGCACCGGAGACAAATCCCTTGTGTGTCTAATCACGCTTGGCCAAATAAAGTATTCTGTTCTATTCTAAAGTAGGGCTGCCTCCAATGATGTTAATACAAGAACAGCAGAAGGGTTACTCTGAGAATTATAAAACTGCTCCTTATTCACTGCTTTGTCACGGATACTCTTCCTCTTTTGATCCTGAATAAGACTATCCAAACGGCTGGGCTCACCAGGCTACAATTTGGGTTAAAATTCACAGTGACCTGGTTCACGCCTAGCATTAAACCATGTTATTATGTCTTCAGCATACCAGGGTCATCCCGAACATCATTAGGAAATGGCATCCTAAAGATTTAGGAGGAAGGACCCTCTGGACCTGACAGATCGATCCCCTAAAAGAAAAGGCAGACCCTCACTTGAGTTCCTTCGTCTGCAAATCAATCGGATCGTGGGTTTCGCTGTCAATGTGGAATCGTACTTCAGGTGAAGAAAGAGTTAAAGCCCTAGAAAACAAGAAGAACAAACGTTTTACACAGAGACACAGGTCTTTACCATTATTGTGAAGCAACTCCACCACGCAATTCTGTGGGAAGAGTGGATCCATTTTAAGACAGGTAGGCATCTCGACCAGCCCTCCTGCCTTCAGAGATCTGGATTCACATGGATTCATTCACAAGTGAGACTCTGCCTTGCCAGGAGCATTTGTAGCAAAACCCTGAGATCCCAGGAGATCATCAGTGGCTGGACTCTGATGCCTCTCAGAGAAATGAACTTATTTCCCTGGTCTAATTACATTACTAATGCCCAAAGGATGCTCTGAGGCTCCTTCCTTCCTTCCTTCCTTCCTTCCTTCCTTCCTTCCTTCCTTCCTTCCTTCCTTCCTTCCTTCCTTCCTTCCTTCCTTCCCTCCCTCCCTCCCTCCCTCTTTCTTTGCCAGTCAGATCCCAAGGATTGCAACAAGTCATGAAAGAAGGACTGTTTTTCATTACACATAGCCTGAACTACCTACCCTTTTTCTCGCCGACGCTTCTTAAGGATTTTGGCCAACCTGTTCAACCCACGCAGACTCATAGTAATGTCATCCTTCAACGTGGCAGAGTCTATTTTCATTTGCGCCTCCGCATATGTAAGTGAGGCCTTCAAAGAACAAACAAAACAAAAGGAAAACAAGGAATGGAGGGAAGGAGGAGAATCTCTAAAGGAAATCGATTTAAATGGGACAAAAGTCAAACGTGAGATTTCTGATATCAGCTACAGACCTCGTAGCCTGAGGCTACTGAATGTGTGATTGGAGAAATACACAACCATTTCTTTTTACTTTATTTTCATTCTGCCATTCTGTACCTCCCATTTTTATGGTAGTGTATGTTATTTGTGGTACACAAATGATAGATGTTGCTTTCTTGTCCACTAGAATAACCATTTAATCAATGGAACAGAAACGTACTGCTTTTTAAAAATAAAATAAAAGCAAATTAAAGAGGTTTGACTCTTAAAGAACAGGGCATGGAAGAAATAGCCAAACGTCCTGTCTGGGTCTCTCTCCTTCAATAGTTTAATGAAGGATTTCCTCTCGAGTAAATAATTTCAATTTGGGAAGAGTATTTTCAGGGTGTGCAATCTAGATCTGAATGCAGAACATTCAGTATTTCTACTTTCATTTCTTTATATCCCCTTAATGATTGCAAGTTCCTTTCAGAGTTCATCAAAGTCCAAAATCAATTATCTCAGCACTGGGTTTTCTAAACAGCCAGGGACATTTTAAACCCTACCTTGGAATTAATGACACTTTTTGTAAATCTCATCGCCAAGATTTCAGCATTCTGATTCATTTCCCAAATACAGGAAAAGGCAAGCCTAAGGAAAGGAAGAGAGTTACCGACAGAAAAGAAAAGCACACCACAAGACGTTCACAAGTCAGCCAAGGACATCCCCCCCCGTCCTATTTCAGTGTGCCCTCCTTTAAGCTCCACCCCTCCCTATCACAGCACCTCCTAGCCCCCAAGCACCACTGACTTTGGGGGTTGAGCCTGGACCTCTGGAGGAAAAGCAACCACTGGGAGGGCCCTATTGTCAACGCTGCTAACATCGGATGTTTTGCATTGACAACAGATGAAAATGTAGCCATCTTTTTCCCTTTCGCTTTTAGAGTTAGATGATGCTGGGAGTGGGTGGGTGGGAATGAGAGTCTAGCTAGACATAACAACACTAAACTTAGCGTGAGAATCAAGGTTATTGAGCCCAGAGCTGATAAAAAGAATTGGCGGGCTGGAGAATTGGAGAGGAAGCCCGCGCTTCAGGCTAATTGGGGAATGTGATTTATGAGTGTTAATTGGAGGAGGGAATTGTGCTTTGATACTAGGTGCCAAGGGGAGGGGAATTCAGTTTTTGGCTTTGATTATGTAAGTGCCGATATTATGCTACTCGAATAAAAGATTCTTTAGGTAAACAATGCCTCCCAAGTTCTTTTGAAGAGTTTCATCTGTCGGAACCATGACACCTATGCTGTTAACGAAGCTGCTTCCAATCTACAAAGGAATGGGAGAGTCAACAGCTCAAGACTGGCCTCTTAACAATTACCTGTCCATGTTGGATCTTAGTGAGCATAAGTTGGAACTCAGCAGGTCTGGGACCATATCAATCCTCTGCAAGAAACAGAAATAGCATTGTAGTCTCTAAACACTTCCAAAGTGAGCTGAGAAGAGATGGTCAGACAAGCACAAATGTCATCCTTTCCCAGTCATTCAAACAACTGAAACACAACAAGGGCAACAGGAGCGTTGCGTCCCAGCTTACTCAAGGAGGTGGGGGTGGGAGAGCAAGAGAAGAAAACAACTCTCCCAAAGTTACCTTTTCACACAGGTACACGGTGGTGCCCCTTTGGGCTGACTCTTGGTCTAGAGCATTTCCTGGGCGGATGAAGTGGCTGACATCGGCAATGTGCACCCCAACCTGGAAAACGGAGAGATTCTTTAGCATTTAGGAAAGTTTACAGCTTTTCCTGAATTTCTGACTGTCCCAAGAACATCGTGTGAAGTTACCTTCCTTTGCTATCTTTTCCAAGAGCCCTGGTGGCGCAGTGGCTAGAATGCAGAATGGCAGACTAACTCTGTCCACACTCTGGAGCTTGGTGCTTCACGTTTACAGTTTTTATTCATTTATAATATAAAATACAAAAGCAAATGGTAGGGGGGGGGAAGGGAGGGAAAAGGGGAAAGGAGAAATGTAGAAAAGAAGGGAAAAAAATAAAAAAAGGCGTTGACTTCCAACTCCTTCTAGTGCAGTAGAATGAAACAGCAACGTGAAACCTCAACTTTTTACTTTTACATAATAGTATCAGTCATTTCTACAACAACAAATCTATCTAATCAGCAAAACCCAAAATCAAAGCTTCCATTTTTTTTCCACCTCAAGCAAAGTCCAGAAGCGGTTTCCAAGTAGAAACAAAAGTACTTGTATTTTTTTTTCTTTGATCAAAGCAGTCAATTTAACTATCATCAACTTTTGCAGCCATTCGTCCATTGTGGGGATCAAAATGTCCCTCCATGTTTTGTGCATAAAGTAATCTTGCTGCCAATCTGGAGCTTGATCCTGACCTGTTCAAGTTTGATTCAGCCTTCCATCCTTCTGAGGATCGTAAAATGAGGACCGAGATGGTTGGGGAAAATATGCTGACAATGTAAACCGCCCTGATATTTACAGAGAATGCTGTAACGCAGGGGTCCCCAACCCAAAGACCAGCACCGGGGCTGCGGCCTGCCAAGAACTGGGTCACGCAAGCAAGCAAAGCCCCATCCACACACACACGCAGGATGCAGGCAGTGTGCAAAACTACACACCCTGGTCTGCAGAAAAACCACTCTCCATGGAACTATGCCACGGCATCCAAAAGGCTGGGGGCCGCTGCTGTAAAGCCCTATGGCAGTGGTATACAAGTCTAAGTGCTATTGCTATTCCTTCCAGGCCTATCCCATTTTCTATCCCTGATGTTTTTGCTCCTTCATTGCAGGAAGAAATCAGGATGCTCAAGAACAGCTCCATAGAAAGATGAAAATGCACACCGGGTGCCTTTCAAAGACCCGTGAAAGCACTTGCCTCCAGGTTTCCATTTTTCAGCTCTCTGCAGTGCAACGCATCATCGATATCGGTGCATCCAGGAGGATCCACGCTGCACACACACAAGTGCCTCAAGTCCTCTCTCTGCTTCATATCCTGAAAGTTCATTTTCAAAAAGAAGCTCACGTCATTGGCAAAAGTGCTGTGAAGAAAAACCAACCAAAGCTTGCTACTTCTAGCAGGACTACTAGATTCTGCAACAGCTTTGTTCCTTAGGCCATTCGTCGTGCAAACTCGCAGGATTCTTTTTTCTCCTCATGTATACGTATACATCTGAAGTAGACTGTGTTGTTTATCTGTTTCGTGGGTGTGTGTGTGTGGGTGTGTATGCATAATTTTTTTGTCATGTTTATGTAGTGTATACGGGAGGTGGTTACCCTTTGAGAGCTGAGTGCGATGAAATTTCAATTCAATGTATGCTGATTAGTGTACATCTAAAATGACAATGAAGTTATTCTAAGTCTAAATCTAAGTCTAAATCAGGGGTTGGCAACCTTGGCTCTTTTATGACTCGTGGACTTCAACTCCCAGAATTCCTGAGCCGGCATGGCTCAGCTTGGAAACTTCTCCCTTTCCCCTCAGCATGGCTGGCTGAGGAATTCTGGGAGTTGAAGTACACGAGTCATAAAAGAGCCAAAGTTGCCTACCCCTGTCCTAAGTCCTCCTGTTCTAAGCGGTGAGCCTCCTAGTCCAGGGTTAGGCAACCTTGGCTCTTTTATGACTCGTGGACTTCAACTCCCAGAATTCCTGAGCCGGCATGGCTCAGCTTGGAAACTTCTCCCTTTCCCCTCAGCATGGCTGGCTCAGGAATTCTGGGAGTTGAAGTCCACGAGTCATAAAAGAGCCAAGGTTGCCTACCCCTGGTTCTAAGTCTAATACAGGTAGTTCACAATCGAGCCAACAATCTTGTTGCTAAGTGAAACATTTGTTAAGTGAATTTTGACTCATTTTACGACCTTTCATGCCACAGTTGTTAAGTATATCACTGCAGTCGTTAAGTTCCTGGCACGGCTGTTAAGCGAATCCCGGCTTCCCCATTGACTTGGGTTGTCAGAAAGCCCCAAAAGGGGATCACATGACCCTGGGACACTGCGACCGTCACAAATATGAATCAGTGGCCAAGCGTCTGATTTTTGCTCACGTGACCCTGGGGATGCTGCACCGGTCGCTAAGTCTGAAAAACGGTCGTAACTCCCTTCTTTCAGTGCCGTTGTAACTTTGAACGGTCACTAAACGAACTGTGGTAAGTTGAGGGCTACCTGTACAGATTAGATTCTGCCGAAGGCCAGTTCTGTCTCACCTAAAACCAACAGAGTAATTTTGTGGCACCTTAAAGTCTAGTAAAGGCATCTTTATATGTGACTTAGAAGCCACAAAATTCTTCCAGGGGCTTGTAGAAAATTACAGGAGTTACACAAACCCTATGCAAAGAGAAAAATGCAACTTAGAACAAACACAAACAATTACCACGCAAAACAACAAAGATGAAATTAAAAGGATGCCCTACAAAAAGGTGTTAAGGAAAGACAATGCCCTGCAATAACTCACAACTTACAACAACTGCTGACTCTTAAGAGGAGAGGCCGATGCCTATTTCAGGCTAATCGGCAGAAACTAGAAACCAGAAAATAAACGAATTATGCTACCGGCAGAAAATAAAGTAAAAGTCAATGGCAACCAACACTGAATTTCACTTTGTTCTGCATGAACCTGGAGGAAGAACTATCCCATAGCTAAACCTTTGGGCCAAGGCAGGAAATAAAACACATTTCTTCATTCTTACAGACTTCATTTCTCGGCAATGAAGCGTGACCTGCGACCTGGAATAAAATTGTATGGGTGATGCGAAAGTTGGTGGGTTTGCTTGAGGGTGCTGGGCCTCTCTACCTCGTCAGTGATGCTCCAGGGCATCTGTGGCAGGAAACTAAGAACCGCTTGAGAAAAGGGCTGATGAGGAACGTCATGTTCAAGTAGCAAGACTTCGGTCTCGGTCTCCTTATCACCAGCTGCTCCCAAATTCTTTACAAAATGTCCCTGAAACCAACGTACAATTTAATCAGAACTATGAAAAAGAGCAGATTTGGGGAGGTGGGGGGGATAAAGAATAATAAAGACAATTGACAGAATAGTATTCATCCTACATCGGATGAAGACTTACGAGAAGATCTAAACTCTAGCCGAAAATGGCAGAGTTCTGTGTCATTGGGAAAACCTTTGGGCTGTTAGTAATTTTTGACTTTTGCTGAAGGTTTGGAACCAGGACAAGAAGGACTTGGGTTCCAGGGCAAACTGCATCACAGTAGTGATGGGATTCAAGCTAGGTTTGGGGGGGGGGGGGAAGGCAAGAGAATTTCAAAAAGGAGATCGATAGGCAGAGATTGTCCAGAGATTAAAAAAAAAATCCTATGACTGACCTTTCCTGGTGGCTCTACCTGGGCATTAGTGCCACTTTCTGTGGCACTAATACGGAAGTGGCTTCTCTCTTATCTTTTTCCAAGATTTCCCCTCCCTCCCAATTTACTAGCCTACCACCCTGGCCTCTCCTGACGGTCTCCCATTCAAAACAATTACCAAGTGTAACCATCGTTAAAACAAGTGCAAAATTTAGATTGCCAGCCAAATCCGACTACGCATCCCTGCTTTTCCTTGCAAAGGGTCAGTGATAAAAGCCGTAGTGGCGCAGTGATTAGAATGCAGCACTGCAGGCAAACTATGCCCGCAGCCAGGGGTTTGATCCTGAACCGGCTCAAGGTTGATTCAGCCTTCCATTCTTCCGAGGTCGGAAAAATGAGGACCCAGATTGTTAGGGGTCAATATGATGATATTTGTAAACCGCTCAGAGAGCGCTGATAAGGCACTGTGGGGCGGTGTATAAGTCTATTGCTATCTGTTCATCTTCAGCAACTACTAAGCCTCACTGTGTTTCATTTCCAACTTACGTTAGGATACCGGGAAGTTTTAGGCCACCCGTCAATAGCCACAATAATTCTTTGCCCTTCGAGGATGGAAGCCTGCCTGGTTTCTATCCGAATTCGAGGAATTCTTCGGTCAGCTGGCGTGAATAAATGCCGCCTGGCCTGGCAAAGAGCAAGGACAATGTTGTTGTTGTTTTTTATATATATATATATTTTTATTGGATTTTTATAGGGGTGGGAAAGTTACATCAAGGTGCTTAGGAAACAACGTGGAGATGGGTATATCAAACATCCAAAAGAAAAATCATAAATATATAGCTCAAATTAATTCATTATAAGTTCCCTCTCTATTTCCCTCATATACTATTACATATTCAAATTAATACATTTCTAAATAGAATTCAAGCAATCCTATCAAACATCAATCACGTTTCAGTTGTAAAGGTCCAAATCCTGTTTTTAGGCTTTACTAATTTACAGTTACCATATTCCAATTAGCCTTAAATAAACATATTATTAACACTTCGGGTATCCCTCATTTCCCTTTTCCCTAACATAATAATTATATCTAAAATGAATATATTATTCCCACAATAACATTCTTATATTTTATTCATTAATACCATTTCTTCTCTTGTCACCAATCCCTCTTATTCTCCTTCCATTACAAAATAATTATCTTATTTGAAATAAAAATATCAGTCCAAAAAATACATTTCTATCTGTTTTAAATATATATTCTATCAATCAATCTATATCTATAAAAAGTCTTTTTAACCCAATAGGTAAAGTTTACCCCTTCAGATAATTATCATATCTGAAACAAAATATTATTACAAAGGATATCCTCTTACAGAATTTACGTACTCCGTTAGTTGTTGAATCAGTCAAAATCTCTAAAGCCTTTTTAACCCATTGAATGAAATTTTAAAACACATTTTTAAATCTAACTCTAGGTTTCTTTCTCTGCCACACCGGTTTCCATAGTAAGGTTCCTACAAATCCCAATATTTGAAAAAAGGTATTTCTCAGCACTTCAGATTGGTCAAAGTTCTCTGGCAAAGAGCAAGGACAATGTTTTTTTATTACAATGACGAACAGTTGCCAAATCAAGGGTGTGACCGTCTTTGTTCCTACCTCTTTAATGCGTGACTTAGACAGCATGCCACAATACGGTCTCCAGTTTCTTTTGATAATCCCCACAACTCTGCCGGTTGGGCGTAACATTGCTGTATTCACCGAAGTCTTCGGCTAAAGGTTTAAGGACATATAGTTGCAATTGAGAATCACGTGGACAAACAGGTAGTCGAATCAGTCAAATTTCTATATCCTTTAAATCTACCGTGTTTTCCCCAAAATAAGACCCAACCAGAAAATAAGCCCTAATAGCATGATTCTTCAGGACACTAGTAATATAAGCCCCACCCCAAAAATAAGCCCCCGTTAAGATCGTCAGCCAGAAGGACACATTTAGTACCGTATTTCCCCCCCAAAAATAAGACTTTAACCAGAAAATAAGCCCTAGTGCATCTTTTGGCGCAAAAATTATTATAAGACCCGGCCTTATATTCGGGGAAACACGTTATATTTATTACACTCAATAGTTGTTAAGACATGGTGTATCATCTACATACCACTCAGTCTAAGCAACTATCATTAAAACAAGTGTAAAACAGAATATCTCAAAAGCACTTGAATGATTAAAAAACGAATTTTGAGAGAAAGCAGGAAGGTAGAGCAGATGAGACATTTGGTTAATGTAATTTGCTTGTGGGAGTAGCTGGTGAACGGCAATGGAATAAAAATCTAACTCGTGGAAAAGCCCCCCTCTCTCTCTCTGGTGTCTGCTGCTGAAAGGCTTCAGTCACGGCTGATTACAACGGAAAGGCTTTAGAGGACATTTCACAGCCTCTCAGGTTAGGCTGGATTTGGGGATTCCTTCAACCACCGAGAAACCAAACAAACTGCCTTCCATAGCAGGAAAGGCAAGAACTCCAGGTCAGCAAGACATTATGACATCATTTCCTACATTTACATGCATCTTAGAACCCGGGTCCTCTGGAGCCCGCAATAAAGCTGGTTGTGTGGATTTAGCACTAGGCAACCTCAGGAATTTACTGGCCGTTATTGCTCCTGCCAGAAAAAGAAATAAAAATGCAAATGGTTTCTGGCCTTTATAGTTACCAAACTGACTGGACTGTATGCAGCATGAGCTGGACTTCAAGAGGTCCAGCCTTCACAATCCCAAGCATTTCAAAAGAGTAAAGGTCTGCGTGCCAAATCAAATTCTCTCCGAGAAAAGTTTGCGGTTGTCCAACAGTGGAAGTGAATAAACTTCCACCATCTTCTGGTCTGCTCTCAGTTTTCTTGGCCTTCACAAGTTCTAAAGCAGGCCAAGCCAGCCTACAGAACACCCTGTGAATAAGACTGGCCCGAGAGAGACCCAGGTTCAAGTCCTCTCTCAGCCGTTGAAGCTCCCTCCTGAACGGAGGGCAGGATTTAACACTTAAAGAAATAAGGCTCTGAAGAATAAGGTACAGCTTCAAAGCCATAAAAGCTAGACCTTTGCTTTTGGAGAGGAAATGCTCACAGGGCAACACCACGATGTAAAAAAGGTGTTGAAACTCTAGAAAGAGTACAGAGAAGAGCAACAAAGATGATTAGGGGACTGGAGGCTAAAACATATAAGGAACGGTTGCTGGAATTGGGTATGTCTAGTCTAATGAAGAGAAGGACGAGGGGGGACATGATAGCAGTCTTTCAATATCTCAGGGACTGCCACAAAGAAGAGGGAGTCAAGCTATTCTCCAAAGCGCCTGAGGGCAGGACAAGAAGCAACGGATGGAAACTAATCAAGGAGAGAAGCAACCTAGAACTAAGGAGAAATTTCCTGACAGTTAAAACAACTAATCAGTGGAACAACCTGCCTCCAGAAGTGGTGACTGCTCCAACACTGGAAGTTTTTAAGAAGAGACTGGACAGTCATTTGTCTGAAATGGTATAGGGTTTCCTGCCTGAGCAGGGGGTTGGACTAGATGACTCCAAGGTCCCTTCCAAGTATATTATTATGATTATTTTGCCCCATTTCAAAAAAGGGCGATACTTCTTCCCAGATTGACAGCAAATGGGCAATTCCCTAGCGCCAAGGGTGGGCAACCTTGGCTCTTTTTATGACCTGTGGGCTCCAACTCCCAGAATTCCTGAGTCAGCATGGCTGGCTCAGGAATTCTGGGAGTTGAAGTCCACGAGTCATAAAAGAGCCAAGGTTGCCCACCCTTGTGCCTAGCCTCTGAACAGAACCACCAACGGACAGATTTCATTGCAAGAATGCAAAGGGAAAGCACAGAAGCAAAGGATGCCTTACATCATTTTGGCCCTCCTCTTCTTTTTCAATATCCTCTTCCTCATTCTTGGTCTCATCGTCCAGCAGAACCACAGAGGACGGTGCAGCCCAGGCGTCCTTGGACAGCAGCTCCACAGCTACGATATCCTCATGCACAGCACGATTTAAGTGCTTAAGCCCTTGTATTATTACCTTAACGGGAAGAAAACCATCAGACCGAGGTACCAAAAGCCATACTACAGGTAGTCCTCAACCTATGACCACAATGGAGCCCAAATTTTATGTGGCTGAGCTGAAACATTTGTTAAGTAAAATTTCGCCCATTTTACAACTTAACAGTTGTTAAGTGAATCACTGCAGTGGTTAAGTTAGTGACACCTTTGTTAAGTGAATCTGGTTTTCCCCACTGACTCTGCTTGTCAGGAGGTCGCAAAAGGGGGTCACGTGACCCCGCAACTGTCTTAAATACAAGCCAGTTGCCAAGCATCTGGATTCTGATCACATGACCATGGGAATGTTGCAATGGTCCTAAGGGCGAAACATGGTCGTAAGTCACTTTTTTCAGTGCCGTTGTAACTTCGGTCACTAAATGAACTGTTGTTAAGTCAACCTGCACTTGGGAGATGACATACAAAAGAGATGCATTTCAAAAGTCCTGAGCTAAAGAAATACCCAGTGACCTCAGCTACAAAGTGGATAATATTAAAGATGCCCTGCTATATTTAAAACAAAAATCTTTCAGAGGGGCTCTTTGTAAGTATACAGTAGTGGCCAAAATTGTGGAAACCTTTTGGGGAAAGTGTATTTTTGAGGTTTGATGGCTAATAACACCACTTTTTTTTGTAGTAGTAGTACCATAAAATTATATATCAATGGAAAGATAATTTAATCAAGAATGTAATGCAACAAAGTTTGTTCAATGATCTGTACTGTATTCTTTGAAAAGGTATAGCCAAATAACCAGAAAAAGGAAGCTCAACTTGCTTAGGTTGATATCAGGTAGCTTTCCTTCATCTGATTGTAGCCAATGAGCGTGAGTGTTTAGAGAGCCAATCAGGTGTCATCTTGTTTTGGCCATGAGCCAATCAGATCACGGTAGGATTCAGTTATTGATGTCATGTATTGAAGCTGAGAGGAGGACATTTGTCAGTGTGTTATGTGATCGCTATCAAGTTGGTTGGGTTTTTTTGTGTTCATTTAGTGAGCTTGTAAAACATAATAAAATTAAAGTAATGGTGCGAAGAGTTGACTGGTTGCCCAGAAAGCGATGTAAAATAGTATTGTTAAGTGAACAAGGCTACAGTTATAAAGAAATGAGAAGAAAAAATGGTGGAAACTTAACCAAAGGTGGCATTTCTACTGTACACTTTTCCCAAAAGGTTCCCAGTTTGGGCCACTACTGTATACATTAATACCATCATCTTTATCATCATCCACAACAACTGTAGGAAGACACAGGCAAACTAACAGGACAATCAGTGCCCACCTTACTCTTCATTCCAACACACAAGATTTCAGAGAAGACGATCCCTGGAATTCCCACAAAGCTTCCCCGTTTCCTAATGAAGAAATTCGCAGCCAATCAATGCACCAAACCAACCTCTCTTTCTTCGTCATTCCCGTGAATCCAAACGGTGGCTTCCAAGTAATTGTCTCTGTTAGCTCTGAAAGTGCCCTGAAGGTAAAGGCCGGACTTAATGCCCTGCTGCAGTTTGCTGAGTGGGAGATGCTCCGGAAAAATGATCTTGCTGCTTTCAATTTCATTCTGTAAGAGATATTTGCACATAAAAGCGTCCGTTGCACTGTGGCAACTAGGAGTTCAACATAGAAGGGAGCATGGCATTTTCAGTCTCCTTATAGACCAGGGGTCTTCAACTTTGGCCCTTTTATGACTTATGGACTTCAACTCCCAGAATTCCTGAGCCAGCATGGCTACCTGAGGAATTCTGGGAGTTGAAGTCCACGTCATAAAAGAGCCAAGGTTCCCCACCCCTGGACTCTAAAGCAGGGGGTCTTCAAACTTGGCCCTTTGATGACTTGTGGACTTCAACTCCCAGAATTCCTCAGCCAGGCACGCTGCCTGAGGAATTCTGGGAGTTGAAGTCCACAAGTCATCAAAGGGCCAAGGTTCCCCACCCCTGGACTCTAAAGCAAGGGGTCTTCAAACTTGGCCCTTTGATGACTTGTGGACTTCAGCTCCCAGAATTCCTCAGCCAGGCATGCTGCCTGAGGAATTCTGGGAGTTGAAGTCCACAAGTCATAAAAGAGCCAAGGTTCCCCACCCCTGGACTCTAAAGCAGGGGGTCTTCAAACTTGGCCCTTTGATGACTTGTGGACTTCAGCTCCCAGAATTCCTCAGCCAGGCATGCTGCCTGAGGAATTCTGGGAGTTGAAGTCCACAAGTCATCAAAGGGCCAAGGTTGAAGACCCGTTACAGACCCTACTGCCAAAATTCAGGAGAGCAAAAGATAACTCTGGCAGTTGGAAACATACCTCTTCATCATTCAGGCAAGCAAGCCGGTCCATAAGTTCAGGATGGCCTGTTAGGCTCTTTATGTACTCTTCACCTAAAAAAAAAAAAAAAAAAGCCCAAGGTTTGCATTTTGAGAAATGAAAATCATTCACGCAGCAGGAAGTCTCCTTCGGGGAGAACAGAGATCTGTGGGCAACAGGTGAGGCACCAGCACACATTTATCACTCGAAAGAATGAATGTATGGAAAGTTTTTTTAAAAAAATAAAAGAGGAATGGACACTAGGAAGATAGGCCAAAGGGGGAGGTTGGTTCCCAGAATTCCTGAGAGCATTTTAAGCCTATTCCAGATAAAGGCAGTCCTTGCCAGATGCAGCTGGGCCCTTCCGAGGCTCTTAGGAAATTATCCGTAGCCAGGAAAGGTCAGAAGGCCGGACTTACAGGTAAACGTGGCTATTCCCTCTTCTACTGCTTTCTCTTTATTTCTGCGGTCATTCGTGAGCAAGATGACCAGGATGCTTTCTTCCCCTTGCGATTTTCTCAAGTGCTCCTGATACCACTTGGCTGCAATTCGAATGGCTCGGTCGTTCCGGTCGTTTGCATTTTCTCCTTGTTCTTGTTCTATGTAGGTCTCTCTGGAAACAGAAACCCAGAGGGACATTTTAAAGAGATGAAAAACATACCTTGATTTGTTTTATACCTTTTTCAGTAAAAACAATGCCCCCCTCCCCCATCTTCCCCCTACCTCACTGACCAATGAAGCTACTGAGCGCTAATGAATTGTGGGAGAGCCATCTAAGGGTGAAATGGAACTCAAAATGACCATTTCATCTAACGTTTCATGTACCAGCACATCAAAAGAATCAAGCCGGCACCCATTCTTCGGGCTTTAATGCCGCAACGGGGAATTTGCACAGCTTTGATGAAAATCTAGCTTCCTCTCTTAACAGCTGAATGATTGAAATAATCCTGAGAGTCAGAAACCCCAAATCGGAGTCAAACGTATGCAGTGTAAGAAACAACTACTGGGTTCTAATCCAAAATACTGTAGTAACGCATTAACCAAATAGTGGACTTCATGAACCACAGATCTGTGCACCAGCAAGAAAAGAGTTAGGAAACATTCATAACTTTGCCAAAAACATCTGTGCCAGGCAACGCAAATCAAGCAATTGCAGAAATCGGGCATTAGACTGGCAATTTTATGTTATTTCATTTATAGTAGTGGCCAAAATTGTGGAAACCTTTTGGGAAAAGTGTATTTTTGAGGTTTGATGGCTAATAGCACCACTTTTTTGGGGGAGTAGTACCATAAAATTATATATCAATGGAAAGATAATTTAATCAAGAATGTAATGCAATGAAGTTTATTCAATTATCTGTACTGTATTCTATGAAAAGTTATAGCCAAATAACCAGGAAAAAGGAAGCACAACTTGCTTAGGTTGATATCAGGTAGATTTCCTTCATCTGATTGTAACCAATGAGCATGAGTGTTTAGATAGCCAATCAGGTGTCATCTTGTTTTGGCAATGAGCCAATCAGATCACAGGAGGATTCAGTTATTGATGTCATGTATTGAGCTGAGAGGAGGACATTTGTCAGTGTGTTATGTGATCGCTATCAAGTTGGTTGGCGTTTTTTTTTCTTTCAGTTAGTGAGCTTGTGAAATGCAATAAAATTAAACTAATGGTGCAGAGTTGATTGGTTGCCCAGAAAGCGATGTAAAATAGTATTATTAAGTGAACAAGGCTACAGTTATAAAGAAATTAGAAGAAAAATTGGTGGAAACTTAACCAAAGGTGGCATTTCTACTGCACACTTTCCCCAAAAGGTTTCCACAATTTTGGCCACTACTGTAATAGTATTATTAAGTGAACAAGGCCACAGTTATAAAGAAATTAGAAGAAAAATTGGTGGAAACTTAACCAAAGGTGGCATTTCTACTGCACTTTCCCCAAAAGGTTTCCACAATTTTGGCCACTACTGTAATCAAAGTAAAAAGATTAGAATGAAAAGAAAGGCAGATCCTCCTAATTCCCAACTGGTCAGAAAAGATAGCTTTCCATCATGTAGAGACGGTAAGATATCATAGATATGGAATAAAGTAAAAAGAATTATTCATAGGCACGTCAAGTCATAGGAAAGGTGCCAGAGGCAGGTCTGGGCAGGACCCATAACTCTGCCCTCACACCATGACTGAGCGGCTCCTTTGCAGCAAATGGCTTTGAGCAGATAAGAAGTTTAGGATCCAAGAACAGATTCCACATTATCTCTAAAGCAAGGTTTCTCTGGGCTTTAATTGGGCTGGACACCCAACTCCCAGAATCCCTAAGACAGCTGGGGATCCTGGGCGTTAACGTCCATGCCTCTTAAAGGCCCCGAGGCGTTGCAGTGTAAGAGGTAAGGTTTGGTAGCATCAAGCTTGGCAGGACCCACTTGTGATGCTCATTGGCGAAGGCATAGAAGTGCTTTTCGGGGGTAGCAATGGCGTCCTTGATGCGCCCGTAGACGGCTGCACTGCGCTTCCGCACCTCCTGTAGGACTGTCTGTGGGATGATGGTGTTCCCAATGGCCGCATCTTCCAGCACATCGATCTGTGGAGGAGGAGGAAGGAGCAAAGAGGAGGAAGGAGCAAAGAGGAAGAGGAGGGAGGAGGAAAGAGGAAAGAGGAGAAGGAAAGAGGAGGGAGGAGGACGAAGGAGGAGGGAGAGAGAAGTCAACCTGGGAAAAGAGGCCACGCGGAGAAGCCCTCCGAGGGAGACCCCGCCTCCAGGCGCACCTGGTGCAGCACCACGTTGGTGTCCAAGAGCAGATAGTGCGGCCGCGGGACGAGAGGGCTGGCGGGGGAGCTGGGAGCGGCCTGGAGGCCGCGTTGGGGGGCCTCCCCGTCGCAGAGCGGGCAGGCCGGCACCCCGCAGGCCACGTCGTCGCGCAGGTAGTGCTCGCGGACCACCTTCAGGACGGCGCCGCCGCGCGTGCGCTTCAGGAAGGTGCGCGAGGTCAGCATCGCCCCGCCGCCGCCGCCGCCGCCCCGAATGCCGCCGTTCGGACCGAAGCCCAAGCGGGAAAGAAGAGCGCCGCTTCCGCTTCCGCTTCCGCCGCTCTGGCCGACCATCTCGACGGCCGGCCGGCCGCGCGCGAACGTAGCGTTGCGTTGCCATGGCTGCAACGGAGGGCGAGGCGGCGCCGGCTCCCGCGCCTGCGCAACCCGCCTGCCGGTTGTCTCTGGCCGAGCGGAAGGCTTTTGCCGTTCGCTGCCAGGGCGAGTGGAAGGGAGTTCTGTAAGGCGCCTTTCGAGGACCGGGACGGTTAGAAGGGTGACCGTCGAGCGCCCCAGCTGAGAGATCGAACAGGTAAGCCCGGCCGGACAGGAAGGGAACCTCCCCCCCCCAATCTGCTGCCAATCCCATTTAACGGACCCTAGGAGGGAAAATGTCCGTTAAATTCGAAGTTAGCGTAATGGAGGTGTTTGGTGCCCATCTCTGCCTTTGGGTGCATGGTGGCATTGACAGATCACCTAAGTCTGACGTGGATTTGCCAGTGGTCGGATAAAGGTTGAAGCCGCAGGTTTCCCCATTGCATCTGAACCTTGCCAAAGAATAGAATAGAATAAAAAGCTTTAGTGTCACTTTAAATGTACACTAATCATCATACATTAAAATGAAGTTCTGTTGCATTCAGCTCTTAAAAAAAATACCATTGTGCATACACACACACACACACACACACACACACACACACACACGACGCAGAGAAACATCAGAGTCTAGTTTGAATGTATGGCACAAAATATACATGGCCAGAAAAAAGGATCCTGCCAATTTACAAGACGGATGGCATAAGGGACAAAGCTGTTACATAATCTAGTAGTCCTGCTATAAATACTTTGAAACCTCCTCCCAGAGGGGAGCAACAGAAACAGACTGTGAAGTGGGTGTGTGGGGTCTCTAACAATGCTCCAGGCTCTAAGCACGTAGCACTTATAAGCAGTATCCTGAATCACAGGAACCAATCTTTCTATAATCTTCTCAGCTGTCCTTACCACTCTCTGTGTGGACCTATCCGAGGCACTGCTACTACCAAACCAAAGATTGGTGCAGTTTGTTAAAATGCTTTCAGTCGTACCTCTGTAAAAAGTGGCCAGGACAGAAGGAGAAAAATGTACTCTCCTCATCCGATGCAGGAAATGCAAACGCTGGTTTGCACACTTCACTAAAGATAGCATATGAAGAGACCAAGTCAGATTGTTAATTATCTGCACTCCCAGGTATTTAATACTATTGACCGCCTCCACAGCTGCACCCTTGTTACAAAGCGGAGTGTGACTATGCCGGCTCTTTCTAGAATCAACAACGATCGCCTTTGTTTCATTAACATTCAAAACCAGGAGGCGTTCATAAAATTGAACTTAACCGTGGTTTGTGGCTATAATGATTGATTTGCTTTGCTGTTGTAACTGTAATGCCTTCATCATGTACAATGTGACCTATAACTCTAGAGTTGGGTAGGTATTTAAGCAGTAAAGCTGTAAAGTTGGGGCTTTTGGTTATTATTTTTTTGATAGATTGTGGCTTTTGTATAATGCAAACTGCCTCTAGTCACAAGAAATAGAAAACATACAGATATGAGTTAATAAGTTCACTTTGATTTGAAAGCACGTTTGGGTAACATGCTAAATCAATCGCCTAATTGAAAGGGAGGAATTGGAGGGCATTGTTTATATGAGAAGATGGTGCTTGTTGGAACTAGGGTTGTTTGAAACAAATCAGGCACAGTTTGCTAAATGTGCAGTTCGGTTAATACAAGGTGTAACAAAGAACAGTGGGTATGTTCTTCCTACAATCCATATTGGGTTACAGCTGCCTTCTTTATTATTTCGACAGCCCCACATCTCAACAAATGACTCTGGACGATGTACGTTACTGCTATGTACTGAGAAAACTTTGGAGTTAGTTGGAGGCCCAGGGGGAAAAAAGAGGAGGTTGAAACTGAGTCTGGCATTCTGCCTGCAAGATGCCAGTTTCTCCCTTTTTTGATTAAAAATACATCAAGTGAAGAAAGGAGGTGCCAGCGAATGTGGGCATAGGTGTGTAGCTGCCCGCAAAACGGTTCTTATTTTAGGCAGAATTTTATACTTGAGCTGTTCTACTTATTACACAGTGAAATTAAAACTGTTTAAACAAAATGTCTCATTTACTGTTGCTTTTTCTCTCTCTCTCTTTTTAATTTATTTCTTTTTGCTTACTTTTTAAGCTTGTTACAATTTTTAAGAGAAGGTTTTTACATCCTGCTAGACTAGAAGATGTCGAGGAAAAGCTCTAGGGATCCCAAGAAAGTAAACGTATCCAGCTCTTTGGAATCGGAAGATATTAGTTTAGAAACGACGTTGCCCACCGACGATGTGTCCTCGTCTGAAGATCGGGAAGGTACCGTCAAGATTACCAGGCAACTTATAGAGAGGAAAGAACTGCTGCATAATGTCCAGTTACTGAAAATTGAGCTTTCTCAGAAGAACTTGATGTTAGATAACTTAAAAGTGGAGTACTTGACAAAGGTAAGAGGATGGCTTTCTTTTTTTCCTCTTTTTTTTAATGCATTATCAGGTTCAAGTGTTTTAGGACTGAACTTGCTGGTATTGATAGCTCTTGTTATCCGTACTTGTTCAAGATAAGATAAGATAACCTTTATTGTCATTTTTTTACTGTCGGCACAACAGCACAAACATGAAATTTAGTTGCCCGCTCTCAAAGTGAAACACATACATGACACACACCTAAACGTACTATGTACAACATATGTATAGGCCCACACCCCTACATATATATAGCAAATAAATATTAAATACTGTCCATCTTGAATATATAACGGAAGGAGGAAGCTTGAGAGTTCACACGGTTAATGCTGTATGGAATGAAACTATGACTGAATCTGGATGTTCTGCTACGGATACCGTGAAGCCCCCTCCTCTCAGAAGGTAACAAGGAAAACAGGTCGTGAAGAGGATGTGTAGTGTCCCAGATAATCTTACGGACCCTGCTCAAGCAATGCTTCTGTGCTATGTCCTGGATGGGAGGGAGGGAACGGCCAATGATCTTTTCTGCCCTCCTCACCACTCTCTGCACCGTCTTCCTGTCTGAAGCAGTGATGCTTCCAAACCAGACTGTGATGCTGTATGACAGGATACTCTCGATCGTCCCCCTGTAGAAAGTGGTCAGGACAGGGGAAGGAAGATGTGCTTTTCTCATGCGACGCAGAAAATGCAGGCGCTGCTGTGCCCGCTTCACCAGTTTCTCACTGTTGAGCGACCAAGCCAGCCTACTCGTTAGCTGCACACCCAGGAATTTGATGAAAAAAAATGTTTCTCAACATAATCTTTGGTAACTGCTACATCAGACTGGAATATAATTTATCTGAATCCATATCAGTCAGGATTCAGGCCTGGGCAAGAGAGAGAGGGAGGAAGGGGGAGAGAGAGAGAGTACACACATAGACATTAGACAGCACTGTGAGAATTAGATGTTCAGCAGAGTGATGGCCTGGGGGGGGGGAACTGTCCCTGTGTCTAGTTGTTTTGGCCTGGAGTGCCCGATGGCGCCACCCCGAGGGGAGGAGTTGAAACAGTTTATGTCCAGGATGTGAGGGGTCTGTAGATATCTTCTCAGCCCTCCTTCTGACCCATGCAATATACAGGTCTTCTGTGGAAGTCAGGCTGGTTGCAATTGTTCTTTCTGAAGTGTTAACTATCCATTGGAGTCTGTACCTGTCCTGTTTGGTTGCTGCACCAAACCAGACAGTTATAGAAGAACACATTACAAACTCAATAATCCCTCTGTAAAATTGTTATCAACAGCTCCTGGGGCAGTCTGAACTTCCCGAGTTGATGCAGGAAGCACATTCTTTGCTCTGCCTTTTTAATGATGATGGTTCTACCGTTAAGCAAATTGGGTTAACGTTAAGAATTGTAGCCTTCAGAATTGCAGTGCTTATGTTAAGAATTATAGTAACATCTGTATCTTCTCTCAGTTTCCTTGCACAAATCTGAATTGGGCTCACTTTAACCATTGTTTCTTTTCTGTATCAAATTATTGCTTTAGATTGAAGAACTAGAAGAGAAACTTAATGATGCAGTCCATGAGAAGCAACTGCTGTCTTTACGGCTAGATAACCAGCTGGCGTTACAGCAAGAAGATGCTAGGTATGAAAGTGAAGATAACAAATTTAGAAGCAGGAGTTAAATCAAAACTAGACTGTTCCGATTTTTATGTTAATAATAATAATAATAAAGTTGGGAGGGACCTTGGAGGTCATCTAGTCCAACCCCCTGCTCAGGCAGGAAACCCTATACCATTTCGGACAAATGGCTGTCCAGTCTCTTCTTAAAAATTTCCAGTGTTGGAGCATTCACAACTTCTGGAGGCAGGTTGTTCCACTGATTAATTGTTCTAACTGTAAGGAAGTTTCTCCTTAGTTCTAGGTTGCTTCTCTCCTTGATTAGTTTCCATCCATTGCTTCTTGTCCTGCCTTCAGGTGCTTTGGAGAATAGCTTGACTCCCTCTTCTTTGTGGCAGCCCCTGAGATATTGGAACACTGCTATCCTGTCCCCCCTCGTCCTTCATTAAACTAGACATACCCAATTCTAGCAACCGTTTAGCCTCCAGTCCCCTAATCATCTTTGTTGCTCTTCTCTGCACTCTTTCTAGAGTCTCAACATCTTTTTTACATCGTGGTGACCAAAACTGGATGCAGTATTCCAAGTGTGGCCTTACCAAGGCATTGTAAAGTGGTATTAACACTTCACGTGATCTTGATTCTCTCCCTCTGTTAATGCAGCCCAGCACTGTGTTGGCTTTTTTGGCAGCTGCAGCACACTGCTGGCTCATATTTAAGTGATTGTCCACTAGGACTCCGAGATCCCTCTCACGGTTGCTACTATTGAGCAAGGTACCCCCTATACCAGGGGTAGGCAACCTTGGCTCTTTTATGACTCGTGGACTTCAACTCCCAGAATTCCTGAGCCAGCATAGCTCAGCTTGGAAACCTCTCCCTTTCCCCTCAGCATGGCTGGCTCAGGAATTCTGGGAGTTGAAGTCCACGAGTCATAAAAGAGCCAAGGTTGCCTACCCCTGCCCTATACTATACTTGTACATTTGGTTTTTCTTGCCTAAATGTAGAACCTTACTTTTTTCACCATTGAATTTCACTTTGTTAGATAGCGCCCAGTGTTCAAGTCTGTCCATACTTGCATTCCAGATCTTTGAATGAAAACCACATTCAGAGCCGTGGCTGGGGTGGGAAAGGGTATGCTCCCTCTTTTGCTGTTCTGAAGATTTTTGCCCCCCTCTGTTTTCTCGTTTGGGCAAAACATATTCCCAGGCCAGAAAGCTACGACTTGTTTCAGCCCAAACAACTGGGCTCGGAACCCAGGGTTAGCTTCCAAATTCTAGTTTTCCCAGTTATGGACAAACTGCCCATTGCTTTCTTGGGCAAAGAAGGAATGCGTGGTTATTGCTATGTCTGAAGAGGAGAAGAAGAAGAAGGAAGGGTGAATTAAAAGATCCTTTGGTTTTTTTCGGAAGTATTCCAGGTATTCCGTTTCTTAGCTCTTCAGACAATGAGTTGATTTTAAGATGTAGCCAGGCTATAGTGAAAGATAGTAGTGTGCTGAAAAAGCAAGCATATTTCATGAGAATGGAACTTGTGATGTTTTTATGGTGGCAGTGGTTTTCAAGAGAGTGTAAGCACTGCATTCAAGTCATGACAATTGAGAAATAGGATCTGCTCCTAGGTCTTCTGAATGCATGCATAAGATTATATTGCACATTTCTATTCTGTAGGAATTGTGGTAGCCTTGTTGGACTGAAACTCAGGCACCACACTCTCAACTATGATGAAAATATTAGCACTGAATTTTTGAATCATGCTTGGCTGTTTTTTTGTTTTTTTTACAAAGACTATGTATGTTTTCCATCTTGATAAAGCAGCATAAACAATTAAGATTTCTGTATTGTGTGTTATTTAAATATCATTAAAGTAATTGTATGAATCGGAGTAGATTTTTGTTCAGTTCAGAAGAATTAATGTTGCTGTCTTGTAGGATAAATTCGCTGAGGTAAGCCACGAACATTTCTTTTCCTAGAAAACATCAAGAACTAATGAAACAGGAAATGGAAACCATCTTATTGCACCAAAAGCAACTAGAAAAGAACAATCATCAATTACGAGAGCGCTCTGGAGATATACGTCGTAGCCTACGTGACCTTGAACTGAGCGAAGAATATTACACCAAACTCAAATCTCTTCCAGAAGATGAACTTTCTATTCATGAATACGTGTCTGTAAGTGCTTGAATAGAACAAACACAGAAAAAAAGAATGGAATGGAATGGAAGAATAGAATGCAGAATAGAACAGAAAATAGAACAAATGCAGAGTAGAATAGGAAAATAAAATAGAACAGAACAGAACAATGCAGAATAGAATAGAACAGAATGCAGAATAGAATAGAATGCAGAATAGAATAGAATAGAATAGAATAGAATAGAATAGAATAGAATAGAATAGAATAGAATAGAATAGAATAGAATAGAATAGAATAGAATAGAATAGAATAGAATAGAATAGAATAGAATCTTCCTTCGAAAGATAATGCTGTGCAACTCCTTTTGCGCCTCCAGATTAGATTCTATGAAGCGGTGCATCCTTTAAAAAACGAGATCGGTGAATTGCAGGCCAAGAAGAAGGGGGCCTGGGAAGAACTGAACGAGTACAAGTCTCAGCTGAAGCACTTACTAGAGGTCTGTATTTCCCTCTTTCCCTTCAAGGCCTCATTAGGAAGCTGCTGCGCTCAGCACACATCCCAATGTCTTCTTTCCTAACGGGTCATTGAGCCCACTGAGGTGATTTCTGAGGCCACGTTTAAGCTGAGGAGCTCCCTTTTTTTTTTTTTGCCTGTGGTCCCGGGAATGTATTGAAATTTTGGGATTTCTGCTAAGGGGGTAGGTGGGTGGGGGGACAAGGTGTGGTTTAAAAAAAACCAAGATGGTAGCCATCTTGTGGTTGTTTCTTTGAGTGCCAGCTCCTCTCTGTTTGTTTCACGCTCCCATGTCACGTCCAGTTCGAACCAAGAAAGAACTATCAGGTTGCTCCCAGCTTCCTCCCGTTTTCATTCATTGACCCGAGGAAGAAAAGTGCAAACTCGGGAAAGTGAGATTTTTTCCCCCCTAAACGTAGAAGCAGCTCTTCAATCAGATATACGAAACAGGAAAGATACCAAATGATTGGCTAAAATCAACCTTTGTGACAATCCCCAAAAAAATAAATGCAAAGAAGTGTACCGAATACAGAACAATTAAGCTTAATGAGTCATGCCCTGAAAATATTCCTGAGAATAATTCACACAAGAATATACAACAAAATTGAAGAGCGTCTAGGTAACACACAATTTGGTTTCAGAAACAATCTTGGTACACGAGATGCGCTGGTCAGCATTCAGGTTCTTGTACAGCGTTGTAGAGATGTCAACCACAGTGTTTACATGTGCTTCATTGATTTTGAAAAAGCTTTTGATAAAATAAGACAGAGCAAACTATCAGAAATCCTGAAACAAGGGGGACTAGATGACAAAGACATCCAAATAATAAAGAATCTGTATTGGCATCAGGTAGCAAATGTGAGACTAGGCCAAAAATACTCAGCTGATGCAGAAATAAGAAGAGGGGTCAGACAGGGATGTATTCTGTCTCCACTGCTGTTCAGTATCTACTCTGAGTCAATCTTCAACGAGGCACTGGAGAACATCGATGCTGGCATCAAAGTAAACGGTGTTTGGATCAACAACTTAAGATATGCTGACGATACAGTTCTGCTTGCCAGTAAGCATGAAGACCTTCAGCTCCTCATCAACAGAGTCACAGAAACATCTGGAAAATACGGCTTGACACTTAACACCTCAAAAACCAAGATCATGGTCGTCAGCAAGCAACCCATTAACTTACCACCAGAAGGAATACCACTAGAAAAAGTTGAAAGGATCACGCACCTCGGTTCTAATTTACATGAAAGCTGGGACTTGACCGCTGAAGTAAAGACAAGGATAGAGAAAGCTCGAACAGCATTCTTCAAAATGAAAAAGGTCTTCTGCAGTCACGACATAAGCCTAAGTCTGAAAATCAGGCTTGTCAGATGCTATATTTTTTCTATCCTGCTTTATGGAGTAGAGAGTTGGTCTCTGACAGAAGGCCACCTGAAGAGACTAGAAGCATTTGAAATGTGGATTTACAGGCGGCTGTTACGTATAAGCTGGGTGGACAAGATCAGAAATGAGGAGGTGATAAGCCGCCTGGGAAAGCCCAGGGAAATCATCAAAACAATTAAAAAACGAAAGCTAGAATATTTCGGACATGTGATGCGACACCCAGAAAAATACGGCATACTCCATTTAATCCTCCAGGGAAAGATTGAAGGCAAACGAGGTCCAGGCAGAAGAAGAACATCATGGCTTCAAAATCTAAGGGACTGGTTTGGACAAAACTCAGCAGCACTTTTCCGTGCGGCTGCTGATAAAAACAGGATCGCCAACATGATCGCCAACGTCCGATAACGGATATGGCAGAAGAAGAAGAAGAAACGTACAAGCCGCCTTCTGAAACGGCGGCTGAGATTTCGGATTTCGTCTTTGGGGAGGCCCCATTGAACGAAGAAGCACTTTTGGGACACGGTGCTGAAATTCTTCCCTGGGTCCCTTTGTCTTCTTTGGCCACTTGGGGTCAGTATCTCCTCATTGGTTGCACGGTTTCCAGAGTCCGGAGAGAGGATCTTCTTGAGTCCAGAAATTAAAGAGGATGGTGGGTGAAGAAGGTGAGCTTCACCACCCGGTCCACAAAGCATTTCAACTATTTTGGTTTTTAGCCAAAGGACAGGCCTTCCACCATCGTGCCTCTCGCCAGGATGTTCATGGAATGGCTCTTGATTCTGATCGTGGGAAGGGAGGGTGAGAGTTACCTCAAGTGTACTTTCACTTAGCTTGGCTTCTTCTGCTGGCTTTTTTATTTTACTTTTTTGGAGGGAAGGGAACATCACGGGTCTTTAGCCCCATCCATAGCTGAAAGAAAAACTCCGTTCCCTAACAGGAGTCTAACATTTTGGCACTCTTGCTGAGAAAGAATCTGGCATTTAATTCTTCACAAACTTGAAATAGCTTTAATTATTATAAATACCTGCTAGGCGTTTCATGTCTTTTGCTGCATATATTTTGCTGATAACGTACTTAGGACTGCTGCTGCTGCTGCTTTGGGAAAAGCTTATGTGCAGTTTTTAATAATTGCTCCAAGTGCTTACTAAGAGGGCTTTAACTAGCAGAGGCCAGAATTTGAATCAGAAGGAGGATCCTAGACCACTTTAGGAAGAAACAGGGTGCTTCCCCATTGCTAAGTGCTAAACATTTGTCTTGCCCTTCTAAAATAACTTGATCTGCTGTAAAGAAGCTTGGCAGTACAGTACAAATTTCCTAATAGGCTCTCTTTGCTGAACAAACATAGGTCATAACAGGTCAGTGGGAAGATTCATCATGTCTTTCCCATTTTCTATGGAAATTCTCAGTCATCCAGCTCATGGTTGTCCTTTTTCAGGAGGCAAATGGATTTCCTTGTTTTTCTTTGGAGACGTTTCACTTCTCATCCAAGAAGTTTCTTCAGCTCTGACTGGATGGTGGGGAATAAATAGGATTTATGTTCCTTGCAGACTGCTGGTCATTTGCCTTCTCTTAGAGAGTTGTTGAGGCCATTTGGGGATTTATCTGTGTCCTCAGGGTCATCTGAATAGTGCAAATGTGTGTGGAGCCTTCTTGGCTGCAGGATGTTTTCTGCCCTGTGTCCCTTCACTGTTGAAGACAGGCGCGGGCTGTTGGGGATGAGTCTGTGGTGTCTGCATCTCAAATTGAAGAATGCAAATGACCAGCTGTCTGCAAAGTATATAAATCCTTCCATTCCCCACCATCCGGTGGGAGCTGAAGAAGCTTCTCGGATGAGAAGCGAAACGTCTTCAAAGAAAAACGAGAAAGTTCCACCTGCCTCCTGAAAAAGGACCGTGGGTCTCTCCCACTGACATACAGAGAGGGTGATTTGGACAGCATGTAAGAAGATGCATTTCAAGAGGATTAAGTGTAAAGTAAAAGGCTCCCATTGTGGGAACCCTTGGGAATAATTCAGGCTTCGAGTGCCATCCATTTTAACTCTCCTGAATGAAGGTCAAGGTAAATAGATGCTGTCAAGGCCAGCAAGAATTTGGTTTCAGATTGCCAGGGAATCTTTACCTAGCTAATCAGAGCGATGGACTCTCATAAAATGTCCCCAAATTCTGTCTAATAGCTGGCAAGGACCATCAGTTTGATTTTGTTGTATTTTTAATCTTTATTGGATTTGCTGTACTTTAACCCTTTTACATCTCACTAATCGTATTTGATTACTATTATTCTGCTACGTTATTCTAGTCTGGTCAGTGATTGAAATAAAATGAGTTCCATGTTATCTTCAGATCTAATGAAAAGGAAGAACGTCTTCATAGCATCGAAGTTGCCCTCTGTAGGGTTGAAAGCTCTTTCTCACCTGGCCTTAAAATAGCTTCCTTTGCTTCTAGGTGTTAATTTGCTTACTTTAAACACGCTAATCAGGTGTTTACATACATTCTTTTCTACGGCAAGGATGAGAAAAGTTTTAGGTTCATGTTTATTTCCCAGTTCTCCCAAGAAAAAATCAAAACAAACTTCTCTTTAAAAAAAAAAAAAACAATTTTGAGCTTTAAATATAAAGGACTTTTTTTTTTTCCCCTCCAGAGTTATGACATGGAAAGAAAAAACCGGTCACAGGCCGAAGTGCGATGTCAGCGCTTAACCATTGAACTAGCTGATACAAAACAAATGATTCAGCAAGGTGACTACAGACAGGAGAACTATGATAAAATTAAAAGGTAAGTTTTATCACCAGTCGTAGACAAGAACTTCCAAGCTCTTTGTGGCGTCCGCTAGTCCTGTGTTCATAGCCTTTTTCCCTTTTAAGATCCAAAACTGTCTTAACTTTATTTGACCAAGCATCTATCTTTTCACACATCAAAACTGGAAAATTACTTGATTTGTCTGAAAACAAAACGAGACAGTTGGAAGGGACCTTGGAGGTCTTCTAGTCCAACCCCCTGCTCAGGCAGGAAACACTATACTGTTTCAGACAAATGGTTGTCCAATCTCTTCTTAAAAACCTCCAGTGTTGGAGCACCCACAACTTCTGGAGGCAAGTCGTTCCACTAATTCATTGTTCTCACTGTCAAGAAATTTTAGGTTGCTTCTCTCTTTGATTAGTTTCCATCCGTTGCTTCTTGTCCTGCCTTTAGGTGCTTTGGAGAATAGCTTGACTTCCTCTTCTTTGGGGCAACCCCTGAGATATTGGAACACTGCTATCATGTCAGCCCTCGACCTTCTCTTCATTAAACTAGACATACCCAATTCCTGCAACTGTTCTTCATATGTTTTAGCCTCCAGTCCCCTAACCATCTTTGTTGCTCTTCTCTGCAGTTATGGTTAAAAAGACCTCCCAGGTACTGAATAATGGAATAGTTTGCCTCACAGTCTTCCTTTTCTTAGCAGCTTTTAATCAGAGTCACCAGCTGACAATGTAATCAGAGGGAATTTCCAACGCAAGATGGGTTGAGCTCCATAATTGTCTACTTCCTTTATTTTTCCTGTAAGATTTATTCTTGTCTTTTAAATCAAGCATTGGACGTTTGAAGAGTTGCTTAATTCATGCCGGAGCCTTCTCTTGTGACAATGAGCAGGTCAATGGGAAATTTGCCCTCTGTGTTTTGGTGTAGGTTTGCAAGGAGCACAGATAATGATCATTGTGAAATTATGTTGAAACAAAGAGTCTAAAATAGCTGTGGTGTGGATGGTCTTGGCAAATCTTGTCCTCTTGGTTCTGGTTAGTTCAGGTTTTTCAGAACGTATTTTGAAAAAAAAAAAATCCAACTCCTGTCCGTAGTGCAAATTTGGGTGTGGTTCTAGGGCCGAACAGGTGATTCTCCTAATAATTCCTCCGTTGGTAACAACTGAAAAGCAGCGAGTGTTAAATTTGCACACGAAGAGGCGATGGCACAAGAGCTAGAAATCTGAAAGCTGAGATTCTGTAGTTCTGACGATACAGTCGTGTGTTTTCCTCTCAACAGTGAGCGTGATACTTTCGAACATGAATTTTCGGAGCTCCGAAGAAAATATGAAATATTGGAAGTTTCTCACAAGGCCGTAACTGCCGAAAGGAACGACATATCCAAAGAGGTGAGATGTTCAGAGCTCATCAAGCATTCCTTTAAATGTTAATAATAATAATAAAGTTGGAAGGGACCTTGGAGGTCATCGAGTCCAACCCCCTGCTCAGGCAGGAAATCCTATACCATTTCGGACATTGAGAACAATACCGAAGGTGGCACCAGAAGATTTTTATTTATGTATTTTTTAAAAAAAAAACGCCCGTTCAGATTGTTTATTACAGTCGCATTTCAGAGTAAAGGTAATCCCCAACTTAACAACCGTTCATTTAGTTCAAAGTTACAAAAGCATTGGGAAAAAAGCAACTTAGGGCAGTTTTTCACACTTATGACTGTTGCGGCCCAGGGTCACGTGATCAAAATTCAGACACTTGGCAACTGACTCAGGTTTAGGATGGTTGCAGTGTCCTGGGGTCGTGATCCCCTTTTGCGACCTTCGGACAAGCAAACTCAATGAGGAAGCCAGATTCACTTAACAATGGGGTTACTAACTTAACAACTGCAGTGGTTTCCTTAACCATGGCCAACACAGTGCTAGGCTGCATTAACAGAGGGATAGAATCAAGATCACGTGAAGTATTAATACCACTTTACAATGCCTTGGTAAGGCCACACTTGGAATACTGCATCCAGTTTTGGTCACCACGATGTAAAAAAGATGTTGAGAATCTAGAAAGAGTACAGAGAAGAGCAACAAAGATGATTAGGGGACTGGAGGCTAAAACATATAAGGAAAGGTTGCTGGAATTGGGTATGTCTAGTTTAATGAAGGGAAGGACGAGGGGGGACATGATAGCAGTGTTCCAATATCTCGGGCTGCCACAGAGAAGAGGGAGTCAAGCTATTCTCCAAAGCGCCTGAAGGCAGGACAAGAAGCAACGGATGGAAGCTGATCAAGGAGAGAAGCAACCTAGAACTAAGGAGAAACTTCCTGACAGTTAGAACAATTAACCAGTGGAACAACCTGCCTCCAGATGGTTAAATGGGGCAAAACACACTTAGCAACAGAAATTTTGGACCCAGTTGCGATTGTAAGTCGAGGACTTCCTGTATAACTGGAGACACGCATGCGGTTATCTCTCCCTAGAAGGCTGTGCTTGTCAGATTGGAATTTGTCAAGCACCCCTCCCCTCTCTGTCCATCTCTTTCCTCTTAAAGCTCTAATGAAAGCTAACTCGCCTGCTGATTATCCCATCTTGATATTAATTGATATTGGTTCCCTCTTTGATATACCAGGCATCTGTCTTAACTTTTTTTTTTGTTTTAGTAGAAAAAAATAATAGCACTCCTACTAGTAGTGAAAAGGATGTATACCTTTCATAGATGTCAATCCTGTGTTAATAATCATCTGAGTATGGAATTAAAAGAGTGATTAGGTCCACCTATAAAGGAAAGGGAAGATAATTACCTGAAAACTTGTATCATAAAACTAGTAAGTCGTCCAAATTCGACATGATTTCTCAAATGTTCTCTTTCTTCCCCTGTTGACAAAATAAAGAATCTAATTTAGATGTGGCCGAGCCACAGCTGCATATCACATGCAGATGTAGCCTTCCAGTGTTGTGTCATAATTCTTTGGGCTCCCTTCAACCGTGCATCAAGTATTCATAATTCTGAGTTTCCAAATCTTGGAGATGCAGGGCCTTTAATGAGCAACAGTCACAATTAGGCCATGATGCCAGTTCAGATTACAATGGGGCAATTATTAGGACAGGCTGATAGTGTAAACTTCATGTTCCAATTATTGCCTCCGGCACCATGTTGCATCCAGAATAAACAGAGTAACTTTCACATCAACTGCATTTTAAACTCAAAACAACCCGACTGCATTTAAAAAAAAAAAAAAAATCAACAACAACAACAACCTGCTACTGGTTTAGGGGGACAGGATATCTGATTTGTGATATTTTTGCTGCTTTTTTTTTTTTTTTAATGAAAAGGCTACCACGTTGCAGCAGTCCGTGACTTTGCTGCAAAAGGACAAGGACTACCTCAACCGACAGAACATGGAGCTCAGCGTACGTTGTGCTCACGAAGAAGACCGCCTTGAACGGCTTCACCTGCAGCTAGAAGACACCAAAAAGGCCAGAGAAGAAATGTATGAGAAATATGTCACATCCAGGTAGGCCAGTTTGTTTTATTGTTTGTTTCGGCACCGAGAGATGCTTCCATCAGAATGTCTGTGGAGATTCTCGGTCATCCAGGTCATAGTTGTCTCAAAAGTGCTTTTTTTTTCTTTTTTTTTCTTTCCAAAAGGCAACTGGACTTCGTTTTTTCCTTGCAGAAGAAGAACAAAAGAACACCATCAGTTGTGATGGTGGTGGGGTGGGGAGAAATCACCATTACTTATCCTTCCATCCCTCCCCCATCACAACTGATGAAGTATCTTGGATGAGGAACGGAATGTTTTGTTCTTCTTCCTCAAGGAAAAAACAAAATCCAGTTTGTCTTTTGAAAAAAAGCACTTTGAGGTTCCACCAAAATGATTTCTGAAGAATCTTTGCTAGCTTCTTTGCACCCAAAGGTTTGGGGCTATAACTCTTATGTGTCATGGTTTTGACAGATGGAACTCTTCAAAAGAACTTCGAGGCGTTGTTTACCTTAAAGGATCTTTTATTTAAGTAGCATAATGTCGGTACTACATAATCGAAGCCAAAAACTGAATTCCCCTCCCCAGGGCACATAGTATCAAAGCACAATTCCCTCCTCCAATTAACAGTCATAAATCACATTCCCCAATTAGCTTCCTCTCCAGCTCTCCAGCCCGCCAATTCTTTATCAGCTCTGGGCTCAATAACCTTAATTCTCATGCTAAGTTTAGTGTTGTTATGTCCCCCCCCCTCCCAGCATCATCTAACTCTAAAAGCGAAAGGGAAAAAATGGCTACATTTCCATCTGTTGTCAATGCAAAAACATCCGATGTTAGCAGCGTTGACATTATGACTCGGTGGGTCACGGTGACCCACCTACATGAGGTTGGGAAAACTTAAGTGAGAGAAAACAATGGCCACGTTCGATTATTCAAAAATAATGGAGATGTGTAAATTAGGGTTAGTTTCTGATTGGGTTTCCTTTTTTATGTAAAAGAACTGACTGATGTAATCACTGTTTTCCTGTGATTGCTAGAGAAGCACACATGCAGGGATTAAACCTGTTTATTAAATTGGAATTTATTATCTAAGGTAGTCTGCTGTTGTGTCATAAAAAGTGGATAAAGTAGCCCAACCTGATTTTAAAAAATACAGTTTTAAAATGCACCGGTCCCGTGATTTCTTTACTTCAGTGGTAGTGAACCATTATAAGATTATCTACAGTGTTAAGCAATGCTATCAGCCTTAATACTCATTTATCTGAGGAGTGTGTGTGGAATTTAAGTAGTAATAGTAATAGTTCAGTTTGTAACAATCTAGAAAGAAGTGTGTGTGTGTGGGGGGTGGGGTTCCTAAGGAAACTGTTAGGTTCTGCCATTTTAATGAATCTTAAACCCAGCCTGCTGACATCCTTTCATAAAGAAGAGAAGCAAAACACATCTATTTATTCATTTATTTGCTTAACAAGATTTATATGGCTGCCTGTCTTGCAGAACACAACCCCGGGTGGCAAAAAAAATAATAAAAAAAAAATACAGCGATAAAATCACAAACAATAAAACCAAGAAAAAAAACAAACATCTCTTAACCATTTCGGCAAGTTTTTATCCAAGGCAGAAAGGCTTGATTCGTGAATTTTGACGACACGTTTTGTCTTAACGTTTTCAAAAATTATTTCTAAGGGATCACTACAAAACGGAGTACGAAAACAAACTGCATGCGGAACTGGAACAGTTAAGGCAGAAAACATCCCAAGAGTTAGAACAGCTTCGAACAGCTACAAAGGAAATGTATGAACGGGAAAACAGGTTGGTAAAGATATTTTTAGATATTGAGCATTGGGCCCAGTGCTCTTCAACATCTTCATCAACGATTTGGATGAGGGGATAGATGGGGAACTCATCAAATTTGCAGACGACACCAAGCTGGCAGGAATAGCCAACACTCCAGAAGACAGGCTTAAGATACAGGAGGACCTGGACAGACTTGAACACTGGGCACTATCTAACAAAATGAAATTCAATGGTGAAAAAAGTAAGATTCTACATTTAGGCAAGAAAAACCAAATGTACAGGTATAGTATAGGGGGTACCTTGCTCAACAGTAGCAACTGTGAGAGGGACCTCGGAGTCCTAGTGGACAATCACTTAGATATGAGTCAGCAGTGTGCTGCAGCTGCCAAAAAAGCCAACACAGTGCTAGGCTGCATTAACTGAGGGATAGAATCAAGATCACGGGAAGTATTAATACGACTTTACAATGCCTTGGTAAGGCCACACTTGGAATATTGCATCCAGTTTTGGTCACCACGATGTAAAAAAGATGTTGAGACTCTAGAAAGAGTACAGAGAAGAGCAACAAAGATGATTAGGGGACTGGAGGCTAAAACATATAAGGAACGGTTGCTGGAATTGGGTATGTCTAGTTTAATGAAGAGAAGGACGAGGGGGGACATGATAGCAGTGTTCCAATATCTCAGGGGCTGCCACAAAGAAGAGGGAGTCAAGCTATTCTCCAAAGCGCCTGAAGGCAGGACAAGAAGCAACGGATGGAAACTAATCAAGGAGAGAAGCAACCTAGAACTAAGGAGAAACTTCCTGATAGTTAGAACAATTAACCAATGGAACAACCTGCCTCCAGAAGCGGTGAATGCTCCAACACTGGAAGTTTTTAAGAAGAGACTGGACAGCCATTTGTCCGAAATGGTATAGGGCTACCTGCCTGAGCAGGAGGTTGGACTCGATGACCTCCAAGGTCCCTTCCAACTTTATTATTATTGTTGTTGTTGTTGTTGATGTTATTATTATCTCCAGTGTGGCAGCGTGGGTTATTCCCCAGTCAGGAACCTAAGTACCCTTCCTCTTCTGCTCCTTTTTTTCTTCTGAACCCCCTAACATGGGGCAGGAGACAAGGAAGAGGCCTGGCTGCCTAGAAGCACAAGAAAACAAAAGTCCACGGAGAGCAGTAGCAGGAATCAGAGGCCCAAGGAAGGGAATTTTGTGATCCAGAGACAGGGAGAGAAGCTGATTGATGTCGGGTTTTGACAGGGGATATTCCGGCAGGACTCTGAGGTTATCTTGGGGGGAATCCTGAATGAGGATCAATTCTGGGTTCAGGGTTCAAAGGAAGAGGCTTATGCTCTTCATCTTGGCAAAATATTTCAATTCAATTCAGAATAGAACCGGAAGGGATCTTGGAGGTCTTCTAGTCCAACCCCACCCACCCCCCGCGGCTGCTGAAGCAGGAGGCCCTATACCATTTCAGACAAGTGGCAGTCTTGTCTCTTTGTGAAAGCCTCCAGTGATGAAGCACCCACAACTTCTGAAGGCAAGCCGTTGGACTGGTTAATTGTTCACACTATTAGGAAGTTTCTCTTTAATTCCAGGTTGATTCTCTCCCTGATTAGTTTCCACCCATTGCTTCTTGTCCTGCCCTCTGGTGCTTTGGAAAATAAGTCAACCCCCCTCCTCTTTGTGGCAGCCCCTCAAATACTGGAATACTGCTATCAGGTCACCCCTCGTCTTTTCTTTTCTCTAGACTGGCCCTACCCAAATCCTGCAACCGTTCTTCATATGTTTTAGTCTCCAGGCCTTTAATCATCTTAGCTGCTCTTCTCTGCACTTTTTCCAAAGCCTCAACATCTTTTTTTGTAATGGGGTGACCAAAACTGGATGCAGTATTCCAGGTGTGGCCTTACTAAGGCTTTATAAAGCGGGAATTATACTTCATATGATTTTGATTCTATGCCTCTGTTTATACAACCAAGGATTGTATTAGCTTTTTTTGGCTGCTGCTGCCGTACACTGCTGGCTCATATTTATCATATCTGATAAAGTACAGCAGACGCAGACCTGATGAACAAGCTAGCTAAGCCTGGGCTGGAGTTAACTCCTGTCTTCAGACTAGCACTCATCCGGGTTGCCTCGTGGAAAGGGAGTCAGATAGATGAAGTGGGTCTTGAACTCGTCACCTTGTATCGACATCTTCATGAGGAGAAAGAGGAAATACTTAATACAGGTAGTCCTCGACTTACAAGTGTTCATTTAGTGACCATTTGAAGTTACAACGGCAGTAGAAAAAAGTGACCATTTTTCACACTTACAAGCACTGCAGCATCCCTGTGGTCACGTGATCGAAATTCAGCCATTTGGCAACTGACTCATATTTATGACAATTGCAGTGTCCCAGAGTCATGTTTGCGGCCAAATCAACGGGGAAGCCAGCCTCGCTTAACAACCGTTTTACAAACTTAACAGCTGCAGTGATTCGCTTAACGACTGTGGCAGGAAAGGTCGTAAAGTGGGGCAAAAGCGCCCTTAACAACTGTTCTCGCTTAGCCACAAAAATTTGGGGCTCCGTTGTGGACGTACGTCGAGGACTTCCTGTACGTTTGCTAAGAATAGAAAATCAGATGGGCTAGCGTCAGGGGTAGGCAACCTTGGCTCTTTTATGACTCGTGGACTTCAACTCCCAGAATTCCTGAGCCAGCATGGCTCAGCTTGGAAACCTCTCCCTTTCCCCTCAGCATGGCTGGCTCAGGAATTTTGGGAGTTGAAGTCCACAAGTCATAAAAGAGCCAAGGTTGCCTACCCCTGGGCTAGCTAATACCTCATACATGAAATGAAACCGAAAACCATCTTGGAATGAGGAAGTGGATGCAATAGAAACTGAAATCTAAAAAAAAATAAAAATACTAGTCTGGGAACCTGGCTTGGCAGTAGTATGTCTGAAGGACATCAGGGAGTAATAACTCACAAGCTGAGTATGCGTCTGCATTGTGGCTACCCAAAAAAAAAAAAGACAAGTGCTGCATTTCAAGCCCGCTTAGCAGAAAGATGGTTTCTAAGCATCAGTTTATGCTCAGTTGCTAAGTCTTACATCTAGGTTCCAAAAAGAGGGCTAAGCGTGAACACGGGGCTCTTCCTTCAGTTAAGTCTTGAGAAAGAAATAACTGTAACTGTATCTTTATGGACTTTTTCCTGGGTGGAATTTAAAATATATGTTTGGCAAATAAAGCCCACTTAACTTGCCTTAGGCTTATGCAATACTCCAGGTAAAGCCTCCCACATGTGCTTCAGCGGGTGTAGGAGCATAACCATGATGGCTCTCCCACACTTTTCCTCAGAGCAGACGGCTGCCTTCCGTGGCGGCTGCCTTCCGTGGATTTGAATTGTTATTTGGATTTTTTTTTTTACCCAGATTGATTTTTGTGATAGGTTTTAATGGTATTATTAAACTCGCCACGATACTTTAGCCTGTTCCAATATGGGCATCTTCACAGTAATTGTGGTTAGAAAGCAATAGAGATTCCCAGCAAAGGACTCAGCTCTTGAAGCTGTTGCAGAGAGGAGCTATAAGAAAATAAGAGAGAGAGGAGAGAGCTGCACGGAATGGCAATAAAAAGGAGTGTTTGGAGTTTATTCCCTCGATTATACTTCCATTGGGTAATTTATGGAGAAACTCTCCGAAAGTGTAGACATGGTGTACACTCTCAATTGGAATGGCACATTCTGAATTTGGGCAATTTAAGTGCACCCTGTTTAACTGTTTTTGCACTGTCTTACACATGTACACACATGTTGGATACTTCGTCTAACCGCCAACCTTTTTCTTGCTTGTAAAGATTTCAAAATGTTCCTCCTTGGCCTTCTTTACAAAACAAGAAGTCTTGCTTTAGCTTACTCAGACGGAAAAAGAAGTAGCTGTAACCCCTTCCAGCTCTGAGCTTCTAGGTATCATACTGAGGAATAGCAATAGCACTTAGACTGACTGTATATGCCACTTCACAGTGCTTCACAGCCCCCTCTAAGCAGTTTTACAGAGTCAGCCTATTGCCCCCAACGATCTGGGTCCTCATTTTACCGACCTCGGAAGGAGGGAAGGTTGAGTCAAACTTGAGCCGGTGAAAATCGAACTGCTGGCTGTGGGCAGAATTGGTCTGCAATAGTGCATTCTAACCACTGCACCACCACGGTTCTTTGGCATTCGACATGCAGCCATGGAGCATCGGTGGAGGAGCTGCCACCATAGAATAAACACTGTTGGGGACATCTCTCTGTTGCATTTCTAGCCCTAAAGTCTGATTTGCTGTCACTGCCACTGATATATTGTTATAAACTACAGTGAAGATCTAGAAGGAGCCTTAATAAGTTCCATGCACCTCCCTGCCCAAAAGCACATGACCAAAAGCAAATAGAAAAAGAGAGAGTAACTAAATATTCTCCTCTTTTATATGGAGAACTCCAGACAGAGAGAGATCCTGTTTTAGAGTTTCCCTTTTGAGTGGTTGAGAGAACTTTTGAGCCTGCTTTGATTCTGACACATTTTCAGACTCTTCAAACCAGCTCCATCTAGATTGAGGTCCTTCCAAATCCAAAGGGCCCCTCTTGTTTCCCAAAACATTGTTTTTCACAAATCATTGAAAGTAGAGATAAAGAATTATTTACTCACATCTCAGAGACTTGTGGTAGAATTCCATGGCTACCAAACCACAATTATTTAGTTGTTATTTTCTAGAAATCCCTTTTCCAAACACTTTTGTTTTTCACCGTGAAGGGGGCCTTAAAAAAAGCCAGAATATAGAACTTCTTTAGAAAGCCTGCCATAATAACAATCCTGCTGATTGGGCCTGGAGTTATTAAAACGCAAACCTAAAAATTGTGCAGAGAGCAGTGCATAAAACACAGGTTTGTGCATCAGCTGGATGTGCACGAACATGACAGAAATGTCAGATTTAAAATGATTTCAGGCAGGTGAAGAACAAAAATAAGTAAGAGAGTATTTAGTCCTTATTTACCTTTCTCTTCTCCACCTTCACCAGTCAGCTAAATTATGCCAACCACTAATTGCATCATGGAGATTAACAAATTTTTGGCTTCCCGTGTTCCGACTTGTATTGCATTACATAAAACAAGCTTAAGGTCTGTTTCTTTATGGAGCTTTGACAGGTATAAAAATGTTTGCAGGCAGTATGGCTAAGAATATTGTTCTGGAAACGTTTGGCAGAAATCCTGTTCCTCGTCTTGAAATTATGATGACTTGCTGCCAAAATCTTGAATGTCGATGATTTAAAAGAACGTTTCAGAATCTTAAAAACAATGCTTTATTTTTATCCTTGTTGGGACAGAAGGGGTGTGGTGAGCCAGTGAATCATTCATGCTTCCCCTGTGTTTCTGTCCTCGAGCTTACGTGCTTTCTGGTCTGTATCACTTCATCCTTTGTGTGTTTTAAACTTGCACCGTGTTACAACACTGGCATCACTAACTGCTAAGTTTCTCTCGCTGTCCTCCCCAGCATGTGACTTTCTTTCTGCCCAAGGGATCCACCAATTCCCCAGAACTGTTAGAGCAACAAGGTAGACTAGACCAGGGGTCCCCAACCCCCCGGGCCATGGACCAGTACCGGGCTGCGGCATGGTAGCAACTGGGCCGCGCAAACAAGCAAAGCCCCATCCGTAGGGTGCAGGCAGCACACAAAACCACACACTCTCCGGTCCGTGGAAAAACATTTCTCACTGGTCCCTGGTGCCCAAAAGGTTGGGGACCTCTGGAATAGACTAAGAACACCGACTCCATATAGGTCAGGCATCCGGGGTTTTTTTTGCTGCTGTTGTGACAACCACCATGCAGAATCCGGCAAGTCTCAATGTGCTTCCCAATTCATCTCTGTGTGAACAAGGGAGGGGCTTATCCAAGATGTTTTCTCGGGTTATTTTCTTGGCCCGGGCTCAAGCACGGCATGTCTAATTGTCGCTTGGCTTTTCCTCATGTCCTTTGAGGCCATTCCCGCTGCCCTTTACAACAGAGTTCCCCAACATTTCCGGCTTTGTGGACGCGGGGGAGAGAGGAGATGGTTCTGCCTGAACACCGGCAAGTGTGCGCGTGCAGCTCCATTTGCGCGAGCGGCGTCTCTGTGCACCTGCCACATACTTAAGTGGAGCACGTCCCGGGCGCACTCGCCCACTGCTCGCTCAAGTGAGGATGCGTGTGCACGCACGTGCGCAGCATCAGCCGTTTCCGTGGCCCGGTTGCAAACCCCGCATGGGCCACTAGTGGGCCACAGCCCACAGGTTGGGGACCCCTGTTTTACAAGAACACGGGCTTGGGAAGGCTTAGGAAGAATACAGGTATTCCTCTACTTACAACAGTTCCTTTAGTGACCCTTTGAAGCTACAACAGCACTGAACAAAGGGACTTATGACCGCTTTTCACACTTACGACCGTTGCAGCCTCCCCGTGGCCACCTGATTGAAATTCAGACGCTTGGCAGCTGTCTCACGTTTATGACGGTTGCGGCGTCCCGGGATCTGGGAGTTGAAGTCCACAAGTCTTAAAGTTGCCAAGTTTGAAGACCCCTGAACTAGGCCTTACACAGCTAAGCTTTCTCTAAAACCACCCTCAGAGGACGATAACAAGCCGTGTGTTCTTATGTATCTTTTCAGGGAACAGTCAGCTCAATTTCTCTCTTTTTGGCTATTTCCCCCTCTTTACACTGTTTCTTCTTCAGAAGCAGCTCTATGTTATTGAGTTCTCCTCATTAATGGCCGTCTGTGGGATCAGCCCATCCCACTCACGGTCAGTGGCTTTTCAGTTGATGGGCGATGATTTGACAAGAAAGACGATTAAGTAATGGCGTGTAAATCAGAGCTTCTCTCTTTATGCCTCATATTCACACTGCACGGGATATTACAGTCTCATGTGGTCTCATGGCTGGACTCCTCCAAATCAGATTTCAAAGCTAACACGGACTTGTCGCAAACATCTCACCAGTGACAAGCTCCCTGTCAGAGGTAGGTCAACAGAAGCAAAATGTACTTTTTCTGGAATTACGGTCTGTTAAAAGAGACATTCCAGGCGATCCTCCACTTAACAACTAGAATTGAGCCCTAAATTTCTCTTGTTAAGCAAGACAGTTGTTCAGCGAGACTGGCTCCATTTTATGGCTTTCCTTGCTTGTTGTTGTTAGTTGCAAAGGCGTGTCCGACCCATCGCGACCCCATGGACAACGTTCCTCCAGGCCTTTCTGTCCTCTACCATCTTCTGGAGTCCATTTAAGCTCACGCCTACTGCTTCAGTGACTCCATCCAGCCACCTCATTCTCTGTCGTCCCCTTCTTCTATTGCCCTCAATCTTTCCCAGCATTAGGCTCTTCTCCAGTGAGTCCTTCCTTCTCATTAGGTGGCCAAAGTACTTGAGTTTCAACTTCAGGATCTACCTGTATTAGTTGGCAGATAGGAAGGCTGGGCATCAATAAGAGGACACCCTAGAACAGGGGTCTTCAAACTTGGCCCTTTTATGACTTGTGGACTTCAACTCCCAGAATTCCTCAGCCAGCATGCCTGGCTGAGGAATTCTGGGAGTTGAAGTCCACAAGTCATAAAAGGGCCAAGTTTGAAGACCCCTAGAAGAATAACAAGATAAGTAAACTAGGGGGGTCCCTGTTCCAATTAGGTTAGGTCAGATTTACTTGGTGTTTATGACTAGACCTCAAGCATCTTTATACTGTTCACTGCAAAGGGCTACAGCTAGAAGGGCAATTCTACAAATGGGTAAAATTTGCGTAGGGTTTTGCCCAAAGCAGGAGGTCTTAGACCTCTTCGCATCCAGTGGTTATTGGAAGAGTGAGACTGTTCCAGGTCTGAAGTCAAAACTAAGACCATGGAGAGATTAGCACATTTGGTCTATGTCGACTCCAGTGCCGTATGACATGAAATGGGGGGTGAATGGGAAGGATCCAGCAGGGGAAAGGATCCTTGTCAAAATTAATGTGATTTTGAGCCTAAGGCTGTCAAACATAGAAGCTTGTAACTAAAGGAAGTCGCAGATTTGGGTTGAAAATTGCTAGTTTTTAAGCAACCCCCACCCTTTTTTTTTTTTTTAAATTGATCAAAGACGATGGAATTTTGAAGGTGGGATCTCTGTCAACCAGCTGTATCGAAAGGGTGTCTTTTTTAAAGGAGCAGAAACTGGGTGCCACAAATTTAATGTTAGCAATTTCCTTCCACAAAATGCAGCCCAGTTCATTTAGCTGAAGTCTCAAACTACTCAAAAGGGAGGAGGAGGAGGAGGCTGTGGCAATAAGGGCGGTGGCTGGGAAACAGATATTTTTAGCACAAAGGGGATTTGGACGCCTTTAGAAATCCACTGTCCTCTTGCTTACCTTCAATTCAGTTTGCCAAGCTTGATCGGTTCGGGCATTTTTTTCCGTCTGCATCAGTTGCCTTCAACTTACCTGTGTGTCAACATCACTCAGAGCAACAGCACCTTATCCAGAGCAGGATAATGCCTGTATTATTCTGCTGAATTAGATTTCTTGGCCTTTGATCCTGTCATCTGGGCGGTTGTTGCTGGAGCCAACTTAACCAACAGCCTTGGGAAGGCCCCGAGTTAGTGAAGAGAAGAATAGGCCCGCTGCTGACAGTTTCATCTCGTTTGGCCTATGTTCAGAAATGGGGCTTTTTAGCGGGATCTGTTAAGTTGCTGTAAGTTGCCCATTCTACAACATTTAGAAAAAGCCACCAAGAGGTTGGACTAGGACCAGGGAGTCCCAGTTCAAGATCACTTTAAGCCGTGAAACAGGAGGCAACCTAATAATAATAATAATAATAATAACAACAACAACAACAACAACAATTACAGAGTTGGAAGGGACCTTGGAGGTCTTCTAGTCCAATCCCCTGCTCAGGCAGGAAACCCTATACCAGGGGTAGGCAACCTTGGCTCTTTTATGACTCGTGGACTTCAACTCCCAGAATTCCTGAGCCAGCATGGCTCAGCTTGGAAACCTCTCCCTTTCCCCTCAGCATGGCTGGCTCAGGAATTCTGGGAGTTGAAGTCCACGAGTCATAAAAGAGCCAAGGTTGCCTACCCCTGCCCTATACCGTTTCAGACAAATGGCTGTCCAGTCTTTTCTTAAAAACTTCCAGTGTTGGAGCATTCACAACTTCTGGAGGCAAGTTGTTCCACTGGTTAATTCTTCTAACTGTCAGGAAGTTTCTCCTTAGTTCTAGGTTGCTTCTCTCCTTGGTTAGTTTCCATCCGTTGTTTCTTGTCCTGCTTTCAGGTGCTTCAGGACCAGCCCCACCCTCAACAGCCAATCACTCTGTGACTTGCCGATAATAGATCAGATTCAGTACATAGTTTGATGCTTGGCTATTCAGAACACTGAAATCTTTTCCAGTTTCTCTAGCTGGGCAAATAAATGTTGGTTTCTCTCTTTTTCCCTCCTTTTCGATATGTGCGCATTGTCGGAGAAAGACTGAATTGGTAGATATATTTTGAGAAGTGTGTCCTGGATACGGATCAAACATTGAACTAAGAGGGTGGGAGGAAGAGGTGGGAGGAAAAACAAAGTCTCTTTCAAGATCAAATTATGGCATGTTGGAACCAGAAACGCAAAACTAGCATCATCCCTTTTGAGCAAATACTTCAGAATAAAAGGAATGTTTTATTGTGCAATCCTTTTTTTTTTTTTTAATTTCAGAAACTTAAGAGAAGCAAGAGATAATGCCGTGACTGAAAAAGAAAGAGCTGTGATAGCTGAAAAAGATGCATTAAGCAAATATGACCAGCTTTTAGAACAGTAAGTACCTTGCCCGTTCCCTGAGCATAGCTTTAAAAAGAGGAAGATTTGTGCCAATAAAGGGAAGGCTGGGGCTTTCCAAGAATGTGTCTATCTTAGTACTGTGTATTGTGAACTGTTGCGAAGACACAACTAGGGCAAATTGCTGTTGAGGAATGAGAGCTAAAAGCAAAATTTCTAATAAATGAATACATGGTAGTGGAACAAACAAACAAACTAACTAACTAAACTGTTGGTTATTGGACTGCAATTTCCATGCTCCCTTGCTGGAACCATACAGGTTCTAGCTTCACCCACAAGGAAAGTCCTGGATGGGCATTGCAACTGTGAGTTTTCCAGGATTGTGCCTGGCCTCCCAGTTGTTTGCTCCCCACATCATTCAGTCCCCCAGATCTCTGTTCTCGGTGTCCCTCTTCTCTCCTTGCTTCCCGAAGGGAGAAGGTTATGGTTTCGTTATTCCCATGAAAGCGGGTGCTAAAAAGCGGATCCATGGCGAAGCTTTGGAAGTGCAACAAAGGGGCCCGCTATGAAACAAGCCTTTTTCCTTGAAGAAAGGAGTTGGCAAGGGGTGAGGGTTGGTTAATCGTTTTCATGCATGTCATGAGGTTTTCATGGGATTATCAGTGGCAACACAAAAGTGAAGCAACTTCATGCGAGGCTGGTAGCACTGGGTGGATCCATAGAGCCACATGGAAATGTTCTGTTTGTGGAATGTGCGTATGAACACTTGTGCCTAATTTTACACGCTAAAAAAAAACCTTTTCCCCAGAGATCCTATTTTAAATGTCGGCTTTCTTTTGACTGGAGAGCAATAAAACAGTGCAGGATCAAACAAATCACGTACTAAAGAAATTTGTATGTTATTGAATTATGAACCAACCCAGCTGCCACGTTGCTTTTCAAATATTTAAATGTAAAACTGGAAAATCAAAATAAAAAAAAAATCATGGAGGTTTTTTTTCAGTCCAAACCCCTGCCCAGCAATTCTCAGATCAGGCTGGACAGATAATTTATTTATTTTTTAAATGTCCAGTAACAAAGACCCCATGACTCCAGGAGAAAAGCTGTCATGGTCAGGGACTTCCTCCTAATTTCAGGTTTTCTCTCTCTCTCTCTCTCTCTCTCTCTATCTATCTCTCTATCTCTATCTCTATCTCTATCTCTATCTCTATCTATCTATCTATCTATCTATCTATCTATCTATCTATCTATCTATCTATCTATCTATCTATCTATCTATCTATCTATCTGCCTCCCTCCCTCCCTCCCCCCATTGCTTCTTGCCTTCTCCTTGGGCACTGTATCTTGGAGAAAACTATCCCCTCTTCCCTGGGGGGCCCTTCAAGGCAAAACTATCTCCCACTGTTCTTCATAGGATTAAGACTCCAAGCCCTTCCCCATCTTTGATAGCTTTATCTGCGCCGATTCCAGGACTGCAATATCCTTCTTGTATCTTGGCACCCAAAATGGCACACAGTGCTATGACTCCAGGTGTGGTCCAATCAGGGCACTATAGACTGGAAATATCACCTGCCATCATCTTGACATCTACACATCTAGCCAAGATTGAACAGGCTCTTTCAGCAGCCATAGCAGATTGTATAGGTGTTGTTGTTTTTTGTTTGTCTGTTGAAATCACTGGTCCAATAGAATCAACGTGAGACGGTGCCATACCCAAAAGATTGAAATAACTCTTCGGATTCTGTCTTAACTGATCAGGTTTACTTCCCACCGTAAAGGCAGCTTGTGAGATTCCTGTGAAGCTGCTATCGAGAACCAGCTTCCCAGGGCCACCTAAATGGTCCTTCAGAATAGTGTTTCTTTCAAGGGGTCTTATCCTCTGATATGTTATCATACCTACCACCAAATTAACGTGGAATAAATGGAAGCCAGATGGGTTTGTACTTTGCTCCATTTCTCTCCATCTCACAAAGTGGAGTTAACGTTCATCTGGTAACTTTTTGATATGTCAACTATTTAGCCTTTGAGCTTTTCTTTAAAGAAAACACCACAGATATTTTGCCAAGTTAGTTATTGTTCCTTTTTTTATTAATAATGTCTTGTCAGTTGTTGCTTGTATCTGGGTTGTTTATTATTATTATTATTATTATTATTATTATTATTATTATTATTATTATTATTATTAATCATCGCACAGTCAGCCAGATGTTCAGACTGGATTTGGCATTTTGTCTACCTATCGAGTCCTTACCAAGGACCCGGGATAGGCAGATGTGGATGTTTGATGTTATTACAGATGTCGTTGCAGGATGGAAGCAGTTCCTAGTAAGGCCGCTTTTTGCAATTGACTAATGGCAAATTTGTCAATGCCATTGGTGTTCAAGTGGTGCTACAGTTGTTTTGGGATTGCACCCAAGGCGCCTATTACTATTGATACTACCCTTGCTTGCCTTTGCCACAGTCTTTCTATTTCTATTTGTAGGTCTTTGTATTTTGTTATCTTCTCCAGTTCTTTCTCGTCTATTCTGCTGTCTCCAGGCACTATAGAGGAGAAAGAACTGGAGAAGATAACAAAATACAAAGACCTACAAATAGAAATAGAAAGACTGTGGCAAAGGCAAGCAAGGGTAGTACCAATAGTAATAGGTGCAATCCCAAAACAACTGGAGCATTATTATTATTATTATTATTATTATTATTATTATTATTATTATTATTATTATTATTATTATTATTATTATCTTTTATTCATTAAACATGAACCTCAGTCAACTGAACATTCAAATTGGCTGGCGCTGATGGTTGACACGGGTTGCTATCAGCATCCTAGGTGTCAACCAGGTACCTTCTTAAAATATAAGATGTTCCGAGTAGCGCAGTTTTTTGTAACATTGCTGGAGTTATTGCAGGAAGCTGCAATTTCTTGATGTATTTTGCAAACTTTTTGGACATAGTTCCCAGTGCCCCGATGACAATGGGTACCACTGTTACACGTTTCATCCATAATCATTATCCTGTTTATCTGTACTCAAGGATAGGGATTTGTTTACCACTTCTGAAAACATGTACAAATAAGTTATTCAACTTTTCTAAAGTTTTTCTCCTCCCCTTAACTGTGATCAGTCCCTTGCCTCCACTGGTGCCTGCTTCTGACGTATGTAAATAATTGTTTGTTGCTGGTCCTGATGATTTTACTCCTCAGGGAGTTGTTATTAGGCAGGCGAAACAAATGCCAGTTTGTTGTCCGCACTTGAATAAACATTTCATTTGTTGGTTGATTGAAAAGACACTTATTTGTCTTTATACCTTCCTTGACTTGGCAGACTTTGGGAAGTGCCATGTTTTGGTCTACTTGATACCTATTACACTTCAGTGGTATGTTTCCCAGTTGAAATTCTGTTGCAGTTTTAATAACCCCTAGGCTTCACTGAGAAATTTGACACAGTTCCGTTCCGTTTCAACTTTCTTTTTCTAGCGAGCTCTTAACATTTAGGGAAATAATTTCCCTTTCTATTTTAAGAGAGCAAAATACTTCTGCTGTCACTGGAGGCAGCAGAAACCAAGGGAAGCAAGTGTTAAATTATTTTAAGTCATCCCGAACCAAGGAAATAACGTAACGAATGCATTCACATTAATAAATAACATTTGTCTGCATGAGGCCATATTTTTGATGCTCAAAAGTGACCCCCAAGACAAAAAGCACATTGTATTGTGCAGACCCTGGTTACCAGGGTTGGTAGGATCTGAAACCCTCGGACATATTTGTTTATACAAAGTCAGTGGAATGCTGCCTAGCTTGAATGGTGGAGAATGCCTCTGGCAAATCTTGTGATGAAGAGTGTAACTAACACCCAATTTTCTAGTCAAGTACAATTATTATAACTTCATTCTCAACCGGTGATTGGTAAGTGACTTCCTTGCTCTGTTCAATGCAAACAAAGTTTGTGTTGGGTGTAAAACAATAACCCTGGATATTTCAGAACTCCCAAAGTTCAAGAGTCTGCTTTTCGTTACGCGGTCTGCCTTTTTCTCCCTGCAAAGGAACGAATGCCTTGCATCAGTCAGAAACATTGTTCTCTGGGCGCCCGCGCAGTTGCAAAAATCATTTCCTGTCAATGCCGGCTAGAGAAGAAGTGTGTTGAAAACCATGTATGGTCAAGAAAGAAAAAGAAGAAGAAGTATGATGTGGTTGTTGGGACCTAGGGACCTCAGGTTCTTGGCTGTTTTCAGCCTGAGAAACTCCCTGAATGAACATAGAACATAGAATAATAAGAAGTTGGAATGGGCCTCGGAGGCAGTGGTGGGATTCAGCCAGTTCGGTAGAACCGGTAGCTAAATTTTGTTGAGTTCGGAGAACCGGCTGAACCCATGCTGCTTCTGGAAGTCCGTTCTAGGCCTCGGAGGCCTGGAGGAGGTCTCCCAGGCCTAGAACGGCCCACCGGAAGTGCACGGATGTCACTTCCGGAAGTCCATTCTAGGCCTCGGAGGCCCAGGCCTGCATTCACGCAGAGAACCGGATGTTCAGGTATTTGAATCCCACCACTGTTCGGAGGTCTTCTAGTCCCAACTCCCTGCTTGAGCGGGAGACCGTATATCATTCCAGACAAATGGTTGTCCAGTGACTTTTTAAAAGTCTCCCGGGATGGAGCACCCACTTCTGAAGGCACTTTGACACTTCTGAAGGCAAACTATTCCATTGATTAATTGCTCTCACCGTTAGGAAATTTCCCCTTAGTTCTAGGTGTCTTCTCTCCTTGGTTAGTTTCCAACCATTGTTTCTTGTTTTGACTTTTGGTATTTTGGAAAATAATTTGACCCCTTTGTCTTTGTAGGAACTCCTCAGATATTGGAACGGTGCTATCATGTCCCCCCCTGGTCCTCCTTTTCATCAGACTAGACATACCCAGTTTCTGTAACTGTTCTTCCTATGTTTTAGGATGACTTTGGGCTAGTCTGTCTGTCGTCTGTCTGTCGTCTGTCTGTCCCTCCAGCCTACTGAACCTCCCAAAGTGATTGTGATGATGGTGGTGGTGATGGTGATGTGGACTCAGTAGCCAGAAGATAAAATAACAATAAACGTCTCGCATCCTAAACTGGAAAAAGAAATTAATGAAGACCCAGATTGTTGGGGGCAATATGCTGACTTTGTAAACCGCTCAGGGAGTGCTATATATAAGTGGAGCGGTATAAAAGTCTAAATGTTATCGCTAGAGCTGTGGCCGGTTAACTCCAGATACTCTCCGAAGAGCTGTCCTGAGGGAGGCGGAGACGGAGCAGAGCATTAGTGAAAATCACAATATTCTTTTCTTTTCTTTTTTTCAGGCCAAGCAGCCCAGTTTTTTCCCCCCTTGGACTGCAGCCATTGACTGGAATATGTTATGTAATGGAGCCCATGAGTAATCTGGCATATGCTAAGTAATGCGGGCTCTATGTAACACCGGCAAATATCCAGTGCATGGCCTATATGCGGTCAAACAGTGCAAGTGCAAATAGGTATAAATGGGGAACATGTCCCAGAAACATTTTAAAAGATGTAGTATAGAGATAGGCAATAAATAACTCCTGCTTCCTTTTAGGCCTGAGGTTAAAATCATTCTCCAGCCTTACAGGAGGAAATGAAAGCTTTAGGCTTGTCGCTGGAAGAGCTGCTGTAAAGCAGTCTGATTTTGGCTGGTACATTTACCCCAACCTCAGAAACACCTGATAGCAACCTTGGTTTTATTTAGCCTTTATATAAATAATGTTTATAACTGTTAAGGATTCCTTTAAAATATATATATATATATATCAGATCCATGGCAATATAGGTAGTAGAATAGAATAGACTAATGACTTTATTGTCACTTTAAATGTACATTAATCAGCCTACATTAAAAATGAGGTTTCGTTGCATATAGCTCTCAAAGGGTAATCACCTCCAATGTTTAATAATAATAATAAAGTTGGAAGGGATCTTGGAGGTCATCTAGTCCAACCCCCTCCTGCCCTCAGGCAGGAAACCCTATACCATTTCAGACAAATGGCTGTCCAGTCTCTTCTTAAAAACTTCCAGTGTTGGAACATTCACTGCTTCTGGAGGCAGGTTGTTCCACTGATTAATTGCTCTAACTGTCAGGAAGTTTCTCCTTAGTTCTAGGTTGCTTCTCCCCTTGATTAGTTTCCATCCGTTGCTTCTTGTCCTGCCTTCAGGCGCTTTGGAGAATAGCTTCACTCCCTCTTCTTTGTGGCAGCCCCTGAGATATTGGAACACTGCTATCGTGTCCCCCCTCGTCCTTCTCTTCATTAGACTAGACATTCCCAATTCCAGCAACCGTTCCTTATATTATGTTCACTGCATAAACATGACAAAAATAAAACAATAATATAGTAATAACACATTGTGTCTTGAACCTACGATCGCAACTGAGCCCAAAGTGCCTGTTGCTAATAAAGAAAGTTGTTCAGGGAATTTTGGCCCACTTTACGACCTTTCTCGTCACAGCTATTAAGCGAATCCCTGCAGTTTGTTAAATCAGTTACACGGTTGTTAAGTGATTCTGGCTTCCCCCATTGACTTTGCTTGTCAGAAGGTCGCAAAAGGGGGATCGCACGCATGAGCCGGTCATAAATACATGCCAGTTGCCAAGCGCCCGGATTTGGGTCACATGACCATGGGGACGCTGCACCCATCCTAAGGGTGAAAAATGGTCCTGAGTCATTTTTGTCAGTGCCGTTGTAACTCTGAATGGTCACTAAACAAATGGTTTTCAGTTGAGGAGTACTGTATGTCTATACAGTGTTTGGTTCGCATATCAATCAGGAGAAAGAAAGAAGAGTTTTGAGGCTAAAGTTGTAGCCATCATTATATATAGATGTTGAGTTTTGAGAATCTCTCGTTTTCTGGTCAGTGTAAGTTGTAAGTTGTCCCCTTGTGTTAAGCTTATCCAGGCATTTGTCGTCTAGGGCAGGGTCTCCAACCTTTTGGACACCAGGGACCGGTTCCGAGGAGAAAAGTTTTTCCGCGGACCGGAGAATACATGGTTTTGTGTGCTGTCTGCATCCCACAGATGGGGCTTTGCTTGTTTGTGCAGACCGGTTGCTGGCATGCTGTGGCCCGGTACCGGTCCACAGACCGGGGGTTGGGGACCCTTGATCTAGGGACTTACATAGCCATGGCTGAGAGCTAACTAAACTTGCTCTTCTTGTCTTTATTCTGACCTAAAGAAACTCTATCTTTTAAATCGAAAGAACAGCTACCCGAAATCATTTTCATTGTTTTGTATGTGATAGAATGGGGTGGGGCAGTCCCCACATCCTTTCTGGAGCCACCCAGACCTGGCAGACCAGTTGATGAAAGCCAGTGTCACATTTTCCCCATCATCTTGCAAGGTATATAAGCCCTAAAATAGTCTTGACCCCAAAGAACCATATTCCCAAGGAACACCCCACCCCTTGGAAAACAAAAAGATAGAAAATCCTGGGCTGGCCGCACCTACTGTATATTTGCCATCAGCGGCTCCTCCAGACAGATTTTAAATTTATCCATGCTAGACTCTGGAAGCAGAATCAAGAACCTAGATGGAAGCTCCTGGAGACTGAAAGTATTTTTCCCTTGGAGACAACAGTGGAAAATGTCTGTGTACTACTCCAGTAAAGGAAAAAAGTGTTGTGAGAAATTTTCTGGGTAAGGGTTTGGTTTCCCTTGGGGAGGAAGATGGGGTCCTTCTGGAGAGACTTGGAAAATTTCACTGCCACTGAAGTTCTCCATCAAAAACTATTTAGCCCATATGTCCTGGTTTTTTGTTTTATTTTACACAGACTAGCAGGAATAAGCTTTTTTTTACACTCATTTCTGACACAGAGTAGTTGCTTTGTTGACATACCTTCAGAAATGAAGATACATTGAACGTCATAAAAAGGGTCCTTATCTAAAGAAGAAGAAATTAAAAGACGCTTGCTCCTGGGGAGGAAAGCTATGGCAAATCTAGACAGCATACTAAAAAGCAAAAGTACGTATAGTCAAGGGCATGGTTTTCCCAGTTGCAATGTATGGCTGTGAAAGTTGGACCATAAGAATGGCTGAGCGCCAAAAAATTGAGGCCTTTGAACTATGGTGCTGGAGAAGACTCCTGCGAGTCCCTTGGACTGCAAGGCGATCAAACCGGTCAGTCCTAGAGGAGATCAACCCCGACTGCTCTTTAGAAGGCCAGATCCTGAAGTTGAAACTCAAGTACTTTGGCCACCTAATGAGAAGGAAGGACTCACTGGAGAAGAGCCTGATGCTGGGAAAGATTGAGGGCAATAGAAGAAGGGGACGACAGAGAATGAGGTGGCTGGATGGAGTCACTGAAGCAGTAGGCGTGAGCTTAAAGGGACTCCAGAAGATGGTAGAGGACAGGAAGGCCTGGAGGAACGTTGTCCATGGGGTCGCGATGGGTCGGACACGACTTTGCAACTAACAACAACAACAACAATCTAAAGAAGCTTTGCTTATAGTTATGGGCTGTTGACCTGAAATTTCCTACCTCTTCCATGTTGCAAAGCCCTCCGATTTTGAGGAACGTTTGGCCCTGGAGTGACCCTTCCTTTACAGCTTTTCTGCAATTATTGTTACCTTTCCCAAGCACACACAATGGTTGCTAAGAAAGGAAAGACCACACGGTTGCCAAAGCCTCCATCAGAAACACTCAGATGTCTACTTGAGTACTGCTGAGTTGGAAACATCCAGTAAGGTTTGTAGGATCTCACGGGACATACAGGCTACAGAGTTCTTGATGGAGAACTTCAGTGGCCGTGAAATTTTCCAGGTCTCTCCTGAAGGACTTCATCTTCCTCCCCAAGTGAAACTAAGCCCTTACCCAGAAATATTTCTCACAACACATCTCCGTTAAGATTTGCCCTGGGAAGGGCAACTAGTATCTGTGCCCTGATTGGCTTTCCGGTCTTAGAAAACGCTGGACCCATGAAAGATCTTGTAAACTGAAAGCCTCCCAAAGCCCAGCCTGAAAGTTTGTAAACTTCAGAGCCACGAGTTGAGAAGAGGCCGAGTAGCTGTGTTAGCTCTTCCTCCCTTCCTAGGGAGGAAGCAAGGGGGAGAGACCACTCCAGTCCTGCATTAGCCACAGTCTGCATTGTAATGCACAATGCTCAATACCCCGAAGGTGCTTTTTTCAAGAGGCAACTGGACTTTCTTTCTTTCTTTCTTTCTTTCTTTCTTTCTTTCTTTCTTTCTTTCTTTCTTTCTTTCTTTCTTTCTCCCTTTCTTTCTCCCTTTCTTTCTCTTTCTTTCTTTCTCTCTCCTTCCTTCCTTTCTTTCTTTCTTCCCTTCCTTCCTTCCTTTCTTTCTTGTTTTCTTTCTTTCTCCTTCCTTTCTTTCTCTTTCTTTCTTTCTTTCTTTGTTTCTCTCTCTTTCTCCTTCCTTCCTTTCTTTCTTTCTCCTTCCTTCTTTCCTTCCTTCCTTTGTTTCTTTCTCTCTTTCTCCTTCCTTTCTTTCTCCTTCCTTCTTTCCTTCCTTCCTTTCTTTCTCTTTCTTTCTTTCTCTTTCTTTCTCCTTCCTTCCTTCCTTCCTTTCTTTCTTTCTTTCTTTCTTTCTTTCTCTCTCTTTATTCCCTTCCTTCCTTCCTTCCTTTCTTTCTTGTTTTCTTTCTTTCTCCTTCCTTCCTTCCTTTCTCTCTTTCTTTCTTTCTTTCTTTCTTTCTCTCTCTTTCTCCTTCCTTCCTTTCTTTCTTTCTCCTTCCTTCTTTCCTTCCTTCCTTCCTTCCTTCCTTCCTTTCTTTCTTTCTCCTTCCTTCTTTCCTTCCTTCCTTCCTTCCTTCCTCTTTCTTTCTCTCTCTTTCTTTCTTTCTTTCTTTCTTTCTTTCTTTCTTTCTTTCTTTCTTTCTTTCTTTCTTTCTTTCTTTCTTTCTTCCTTTCTGTTTGCTTCTCGCCTGAAGCTTCTTCAGTTCAGAAAAAACGAAGGAAATGCAGTTGTCTCTTGAAAAAGCACCTTTGGGACAACCGTGGCCTGGATGACTGAGAATCTCCATAGGCACAATTCTCAAGTTAAGAGTTCTTGGTCACTGCAGACTGCGATTTTTTTTTTTATTGCTCCTTTCTCCCAAAATAAAATTCCCCCCCCCCCTCCACGTTGTCCTTTGAAAGGTTCCTAGGTGTCTTGTTTCAGCATCCATAAAGAGACATTTCCAAACGTAACAGTGTTTTTCCCCTTCAAAAACATTCATATCAGAGAGAAAACAGAATCACTGCGAGAGACAGTAGTCAGTAATTTCTAGTATCTGGGGAGAATTATCTGAGATCTGATTTTGAAATAGCAAAGTTAGAGGGCAACTTACGCAATTTAAAACAATATGGCAACACTGGGTTAATTTAATGTTTGCCAAAATAACAAAAAATATTTAAAGCCAGGGTTGTTGTTTAGCTTGGAGGTTCTGACATGTTTGCTACACATCACATGATAAAATAATAGCATCGCGGTCCAATAATTCAATCACCGGTTTGCGTTTAATTACTGTAGTTTTAAAATCTTTTATTTTCGGCCACCTATTTTTAGAGACGGAAGATAACCTCATTTTATAACTGACTTCGGAGCACTTAAGCTTTTTGTGTGCATTTGTTTTGAGAAAGCTTGACTGTTGTGTGGCTGGAAGACTCCTCCATTCCTTGTGAGATTTGTGCCGTGAGCAGCAAATAGAAATGAATTACAAAAGGATCAGTCCTAAGGACTTTGATTCGTAGACACTTGTTTTGTAAGGATAGATTCTTACAGGGGAGGGGAAAAAACCCTCCATTTTGCATACAAATAATAACCTGACCTCGCAATCCTAAAAGGGAAACGCTCTCTGTGCAATTTATTTCCGTGTGAGAATACATGTGGGATAGTCCCCTCGATTATTTTTCTGGTATTTGTTTAATGTGAAGAAATCTTTTCTTTATAGCTTGTGGGTAGAAACCTTAAGAGTTATTTTCGAAATCTTATCTTCTGAGCAATTTCTTTTTCTGGTGCACTTAGATATACTGTGCCTTCATGTATGTGTCCATGTATGTGTGTGTGTGTGTGTATGTGAATAAATACACACACACTGTATATACATATACATATATTTTCTGGTGCACTTAGATATACTGTGCCTGCATGCATGTGTGTAGGTGTGTGTGTGCATGATTTGGTAACAAGATGGTGGTGCCTTGCTTAGCTGGGGCTGCTTCATCTGTCAAAAGTGTCGGGGTTATGGAGGGGAAAGAGCAATCTGGACTGAATGGCTTTTTAAGAATAGAGACAAGGGTATATACATATGTTGTATATAGCACGTTTATGTATGTGTCATGTACATGTACACTTTTGAGAGCAGGCAAAAGAATTTCATTTTTAATGTGTGCCAGTGTGTTCACAGTAAAAAATGACAATAAAGTTTATCTTATGTATGTATATAAATATATACACACACATTGTATATCTAATACACACACACAGACACACATTTATATACATACATATAGCACTTAGACTTATATACTGTTTCACGGGTCTTTACAGCCCTCTCTAAGCGGTTTACAGAGTCTGCATATTTGCCCCCAACAATCTGGGTCCTCATTTTACCAACATCGGAAGGATGGAAGACTGAGTCAACCTTGAGCCGGTGAGGATCGAACTGCAGCACTGCATTCTAATCACTGCACCACCACAGCTCTGTGTGTATTTGTGTATACACAAACACACACTCTGGAGAGAGAGAGAGAGAGAGAGAGAGATTTCGAATACTTAAATCTAGATAATTCAAACTAGAACTCATTTAATGTGCTGTCTTTGCAGCCTATGAGATAGTTTTCAAACGTTATATAAGATTCGAAGCATCTTCTAAATGCTTCGCTTGCAATATCACAGCCCCGTTAATTCTTGTTTGGCCTTCGGAGCTCTGGTTATGTTCTATCAAAATGGCCCTCCTCACGATGGGCGCAGTGGACAGAAAGGTCAGGGGGTTGATTTCTGTGTTTTGCAGAAAGATTTGACTGCCCCTCCTTTCCCAGTTTGCGGAAAGAATGAAGATGTTCAAATAGCCCTTTTTCTGTTTCTCATTATATTTTTAATCTTGATTTCCTTCCAGCAGATTTTGGAGGCTGAACAGGATTTCTCCCCCCCCCCTTTCCCCCCCCACCTTCTCCTCCTGCGTTACTCTTCCTTCCACCTCTCCCTCTGTTTTTCCTTTGTCCTGTGACTTTATTGGCTTGGGTTTCTGAGCAGAAGACCAAAAAAAAAAAAAGAATCAGAGACCTCACTGAAAAGTCTGGTTGAAAAGTCCCGAGCTCATCATCCGAGAGAGAAATCTAGACCTAATCAGTTAACTACTGGTGTGCTAATTTGAAAAGAAAACACGCAAGAAGGCCCCGTTGCCTTCGTTTTGATCAAATTCTGCTCGACACGTAGATTCACTCGGGAAAATACGGCCCCCTCAACTTTGACAAGCTGTTCTTGCAGGTTGATTTGATCTTAATCAAAAGCACAGAGTTCAGAAGAAGAAGAAAAACACGCCGAATGGCAACTTTTGGCAGTTTTTTTTCAGACGAGCTTCAAAATAAAAGCTAAAGCCATCAGATCTGCTTCATAATGACGGCTTAGATAAGGGGATAAAAGCATCCCCTTAAAACAGCTTATTTTTCCCAAATTACCTTAAATAAGATGTTCACTGCAGCGGAAGCTCCATGAATGACTGCCAATCAATTGGGAGCATGTTCCTCCAGCTTCAAAATGATCCTTATTTTCTACAGGATTCCTCTGCTGCCACGGGGGGGGGGGGGGGGGGGGGGTGTCATCTTTTTTTGCAGGCTTTACTTTCTCCCCCCCCCCCTCCCACACATACACACACAAAGATGTAAGCCATGGCATACATGAGGACTTGGTACTCAGGGAAATTTACAAATTTATGTTACATGCATCTCTGGCTGTTGTCTGTGCCAGCTTATGGAAAGAGAATATGAAAAGGATCCTATACGTGGTGTTCAGTGCTTTGCCACACAAGTCTTAACTCAGTGGTGGTTTTTGCTATTGATATTATAACCCCTACAGTTAACCCGCCGAGTCACCCCGCGGTAAGGGGGCCGGCCCATAAAGTTAATAAATAATAATACAGATATCAAGGACATTTATCCATTCATCTCTCTCAAATATACTGAATAATTCCGTAGGGATATTCACCAGTGAAGACTACTAAATGGCAGGGTGACGGTTTCCCAGCTTCGTTCGAAGTTTGTGGTTTAAGGCAAAGCCAGTGATGATGAACACATGGCTCTCCGTTCAGTGGTTTTTGTTGTTGTTTTTTCACTAGTACCTTCCTTTCTCAGCACACTTGAGGGCAACCAACACGAATCCCGCTCAGTGCTTAAGAGTCCCAGGGATGTGTTTCTCATAGGCATGTGGTTATTTTTCTTTGACCCGAGAAAGGGGAGGAGGGTTGTACATTACTCCGTAACGATCATGATTCATTTATCTAGTTTTTTTTTTTACTTAATTAATGGTTTTGCACTGTGTTTTTCGAAAAGGACAGCTGTTCTTCTCTGGCCGTGGGGAGCATCCACAGCCGAGCCATGCCAGCTTGCTTGTCCTATGTGTAAGAGAAAGTGCCTTTGGTGGAAGGGTGAAGAGCTGGACATAGGAGGGGAGGTCAATTTTTTCATGAGGAGCTTGATCTGTGCAACCTCCTTCCTTCCTTCCTTCCTTCCTTCCTTCCTTCCTTCCTTCCTTCCTTCCTTCCTTCCTTCCTTCCTTCCTTCCTCCCTCCCTCCCTCCCTCCCTCCCTCCCTCCCTTCCGTTGCAGTTACACTTAAGCTCAACTCATCACATCAGGGCTTCTCTTTATGTGTGTTAGCCTGGTTTAAATCTGTTGAAAGAAGCAGTAAAATATTTGCTCTTCGTTTTTGGGGGGTTTTTTGCTCGTTGATCTTTTCCCCTGCCCTCCAATCCCATCTGTTATGCAAGATGTTCACTCTTCCAGGAAGGCTTCGGCAGTACATTTCTCGGACCACAGTACAGCCCCAAACCTGTGGCTCTCTTAACAGAAGGTCTTTGCTCTGATTTGCTGGGTTCCGGCTGGCTTGAAGCAGTTTTCATGGCTGTCTTAAAGTCGGGGTTGCAATTGGGGTAGCTAGCCAATAGTGCCCATGCAATGGGGGCTCTTTAAGGCAGGGGTCTCCAATCCCTGGGCCGTGGATCGGCCGTAGTCTGCCGTGGGCCAGAAACTGGGCCACGCAAACGAACAACGTCACATCTGCGCACTTGTGGGATGCAGGCAGCATGCAAAACCATGCTTCCCCACCCCCAAATTCGCAGAAAAACCTCTCTCCACATTTGTCTGTGGAGATTCTCAGTCATCCAGATCATGGCTGTCCCAAAGATGCTTTTTTTCAAGAGGCAACTGGACTTTCTTTTTCTTTGAAGACGCTTCGCTTCTCACCCAAGAAGCTTCTTCAGCTCTGACTGGATGGTGGGGAATGGAAGGATTTATATTCCTTGCAGACAGCTGGTCATTTGCATTCTTTTTAGAGAGTTGTTGAGGCCACTTGGAGGTTTATCTGTGGTCCTCAAGGTCACCTGAGTGGTGCTGAAGAAGCTTCTTGGATGAGAAGCAAAATGTCTTCAAAGAAAAACAAAGTCCAGTTGCCTCTTCAAAAAGCACCTTTGGGACTCTCTCCACAGAGCCAGTCCTTGGCGCCCAAAAGGTTGGGGGACCATTGCTTTAAGGGAAGAGGAAGTCTATGCAGAAATATGGTCATTTCTGGTAAAAGGCTGGAAATAATCTTAATCAGAAGGAAACACGAGAGAACTTGTGTAGTACATTTTCTATCCTGGCTGCCTTGAGTGGCACAGAACCGCCTTTGGAAATAATAATAACAATAACAATTATTATTATTATTATTATTTTATCCTTACACTCCACACCCAGTTCAAAAAGATGCAGCTAAACTTTTAAAAATTGGATGAGGATTAAGGACAGCTATTATTGTTTTTTTTATGAAACGAAAGTGGCCAAATTTCACTGGCTTGAACTACAAGGTTGGATTTATGAAACTTAAACTGTGCTGTACGTTCTGTTTAGGTTTCAGAATTCGGTATTGTTCTATTGATTGATGTCGATTCCGTTACGATCCAGATGTTCTTGTTGTTTCGCCTGCAGTGTGCTCCAACATCTGGGTGCCATCAACATTTTTAAGCAACGATTGGTTTTTATTAGGAATTGTCCGTGAATATGACTTCTGATTACTGATACTCAGTTCATGTGAGTTTAATGGATTTTCTACAAAAAGTACTTTCTATTTACTTTCTAAATAACTTTCAGTCGTCTAGCATTTGCTTTGGTCTTACCAGGCTTCAGATATTATCAGCACCCAAAATCTCAAAACTATGCGCAAAAATAGGCCACACAGTGACCTCTAGACATTTGAACCATTCCATATACTCCGTTAAGGGAATTGTGGTCCAGACATCGGAAGTTCATTAGGTTTTCTATCCACTCATTACAGGAATAAATCACAGCTACTACTTGCATATGGTTCAATCTTTACTTGGATTCAGTAATATTTCAGAGCTGAATCAGATTCCTATTTACTGGAACAACAAAGGAGCATCTCTTAGATACAGTTATGTGAATAGTTTAGGCTAGCTGATTTGTTTGTCTTTTCACTATCTTCCCAGCTCACTTTCAGTTCCCAAGCCAGGTTATGTTCCTACAAGGTTACCAAAAGTTGGTCTTGATCTCATCATTGAGCAGGGCCTTTGATTAAGAAGTAACTCCAGTAGAAAAGCCACAAGAGATTTGGTGCATGTAAGACATGCATGTAAAACATGCATATAAAACATACGAAGAACAGCTACGGGATTTGGGTTTGGCTAGTCTAAAGAAAAGAAGAAATAGGGGAGACATGATAGCAGTGTTTCAGTATCTAAGGGGCTGCCACAAGGCAGAGGGGGCCAGGTTGTTCACCAAAGCACCAGAGGGCAGGACAAGAAACAATGGTTGGAAACTGATCAAGGAGAGAAGCAACCTGGATTTAAGGAGAAACCTCCTGACAGTGAAGACAATCAACCAGTGGAACAGCCTACCCCCCAGAAATCGTGGGTGCCCCATCACTGGAGAGCTTTAAAAAGAGACTAGACATTCACCTGTCTGAGATGGTGTAGGTTCTCCTGCTTAAGCGGGGAGCTGGACTAGAAGACCTCCAAGGTCCCTTCTAAGATTTGAGCCAGAACTTTGCAGATGAGAAGATTGCTAGATCAATCCTGGACCACGTTCAGGTGGAACCACATTGCAGAAGAATGTGGGGTGTCCAGCAGTGTCATTCTGCTGAGTAACCACTTGTGCAGCCCTGAATTCAAAGTCTCAGCAACAATTGAATTCTATTCTGTCAGATAAAGACTCTAAAACATGGGACTTTGATGACCAAACCTGAATAGTTCTTCTGCTGGTCAGACTTTCGTCAACAATGATTAACTCTTTAAAATTATAAGGATAGCTGTGACTTGTATATATTTTGTTTCTTTGTAAATTAGAAGTTAGCTACACGCTGGAAAGCTTACAGTCTGTTTTTCATAGCAATCGTATTGAATGTACCCAAGTATTCCACATCTTCTCTGGAATAGACAAGAACTTACATACTTTAGACCAGCTTCCTGACCACCCATAGTTTGCAACCCAAGTTGTCTTCAATAGGGGGAGCCTGTCTGCTATGTCACTTTTTATGAAGCCATCAGCTATTTTTGTGTTCCCTGCTGCTTCTGACCCGGCTAAGGTCCCTGATATTGTGAGAAGGTGTAGATTCCAGGAAAAGATAAATGTGGAATCATTCTTTTCTTTTGACTTTACCCATACTATGAAGTGAACAATTCAGACCCTGCAGCACCTTCTTTCTTTAGGTGGACCATATTGACCTTCCTTCCTTCCTTCCTTCCTTCCTTCCTTCCTTCCTTCCTTCCTTCCTTCCTTCCTTCCTTCCTTCCTTCCGCTGTCTTCATCCGTGAACAATAGTAGTAACTGTGAGAGGGATCTCGGAGTCCTAGTGGACAATCACTTAGATAGGAGCCAGTAGTGTGCTGCAGCTGCCAAAAAAGCCAACACAGTGCTGGGCTGCATTAACAGAGGGATAGAATCAAGATCACGTGAAGTATTAATACCACTTTACAATGCCTTGGTAAGGCCACACTTGGAATACTGCATCCAGTTTTGGTCACCACGATGTAAAAAAGATGTTGAGACTCTAGAAAGAGTGCAGAGAAGGGCAAAAAAGATGATTAGGGGACTGAAGGCTAAAACATATAAGGAACGGTTGCTGGAATTGGGTATGTCTAGTTTAATGAAAAGAAGGACTAGGGGTGACATGATAGCAGCATTCCAATATCTCAGGGGTTGCCACAAAGAAGAGGGAGTCAAGCTATTCTCCAAGGCGCCTGAGGGCAGGACAAGAAGTAATGGATGGAAACTAGTCAAGGAAAGAAGCAACCTGGAACTGAGGAGAAACTTCCTGACAGTTAGAACAATTAACCAGTGGAACAAACCTGCCTCCAGAAGCGGTGAATGCTCCAACACTGGAAGTTTTTAAGAAGAGACTGGACAACCATTTGTCTGAAATGGTATAGGGTTTCCTGCCTGAGCAGGGGGTTGGACTCGATGACCTCCAAGGTCCCTTCCAACTTTATTAGTATTATTATTATTAACACATTCTGTAATGGACATCTGAGAGGGAGGAACAGTTGATGGGAGGCATTTTGATGATCAGGGCAGTTCCTCTTTCTGCTTGAACCCTCAGCCTGTGACATAGGTACGTTCAGACTTGACCTTCTTGTCAAGTGAAATTAAGGATTCTTACTCAAAATACATTAACAGAATTGAAGAAAGGCCAGAGTTACGAAGGATCACGTAAGGAGTTCCTCGGGCACATTAGGGTTTGCATTTTTTTTTTCTAGATTTTTTTTTTTTTTTAAATCTCATTTATTACTTATTTAAATAAATAACTCAAGGCAGAAAACATGCCTACTACTCCTTCCTCTTTCGGTTTTCCCCACCACAGCTGGATCGGTCTGAGAGAGAGAGACTGGCCAGCCCAAACTCATGGTTTCTAGGTTGGTGTTTTAACTTGAGAGACCAACCTGGCTCTCCTATTGAATTGAATTTTAATTTGCATTCCTTGAATAGCAGCTCCGTGGTGATACCCGACATGCCTTGAACTAGGACGAAAAGGCAAGTTCTAGGCAGCTGCTCTTGAAGTGGGATGGAGCCTTTCCAAGTCTTAGGCGTAGATATAAACATAGTTTGGATGTTGATCAGCCATGCCAGCCACCCATTATTCTTTGAGACTGAAGTGAGTTATGGGCCGAGGCATCAGAGAGAAAGTGAAAGCTCACACAAGGAAACCTTAAATGTCCTTAAGGAAGGAATATATGATCCACCAAATTGGGCTCCTATAGGGGGAAGATGAAGATCGTGATGGCTTTTGTCTAAATAGTTATAAAGCCTTTGAAAAAGTGGATGTGGTTTTTTTTTTAAAAAAAAAAACCCTCCCATTTCTATGCACAGCCTCTGAAATGCAACAAACCATAATGCTTAAATATAGGTTATGAAACCCATAAATGTATATGAAGTTATATATTCACTTAAAGCTCTATAAAGTAGCACTGGTGTTTTATTTGCTTTGATCTTAATAAATGACTAATTGCTGAGATATCCTCGTCCATTTTATTGCTCACTGTTGCATTCCATTGTTTCGAATAATGGGGAGAGCCAAACTGAATTTCTTGAAATGCATATTTGGGATTCCTGCAGTGCTTTAGTAGAATTGCTGAGCGCAGGAGATATCTTCAGCCTAGCCGAAAAATAAAAAAAAATTGCCTTCCTTCGGCCATTAGTTTCCCAGCCAAAGCTCACAAAAGGCTGTTACAGGGAAAATCATGATAAGGGGTGCTTCATTTGGGCAAGAGAAATTCAGCTTTCTTCATTTTGACAAGCGTGTGCACGTGGCTTATTCCATACGTGATAAGCCCGACAGACCACCGTGTACATTTTATATTCAGCAACAGATACGATCTGTTTCCTCTCAGTTGTGGCCGATGCTGTCCTGGAACGAGAAGAACGGAAAAGTGATGGTGATGTTGGCCATGTTGTTATACAGGTAGTCCTCGGCTTAACGACCACAATTAAGCCCAAAATTTCTGTTGCTAAATGAGCCATTTGTTCAGTGAGTTTTGCGCAGTGGTGGGATTCAAATATGTGAACAACCGGTTCTCTGTGTGGATGCCACTTCCGGAAGTCCATTCTGGGCCTGGGCAACAAAAAAATTAGCTACCGGTTCTGCCGAACTGGGTGCGAACTGGCTGAATCCCACCACTGGTTTTGCCCCAGTTTATGACTGTTCTTGCCACAATTGCTATGTGAATCCCTGCAAGTTGTTAAGTTAGTCACGCGGTTGTTAAGTGAACCTGGCTTCCCCATGGAGTTTTCCCATCAGGTCGCAAAAGGGGAACCGCGTGACCCCGGGACACCGCAGACCGTCATAAATGTGAGTCAGTTGCCCAGCGTCTGAATTTTGATCACGTGACCCTGGGGGGGTGCTGCAACGGTCGTAAGTGTGAAAAACGGTCGTAAGTTCCTTCTTTCGGTGGCGCTGTAACTTTGGACAGTCACTAAACAAACCGTTGTAAGTCGAGGACTACCTGTAGGCAATCACAAGGTAGGGAAGTCATTTAGTTGCTATTGATTCCTTTTCCTTTCCCCAAGACATCCGTCTCGGTTTCGCCTCCCCTAAGCAAAACACAAAAAAAGGTCGTAAAATGGGGCAAAACTCACTTAACAACTATTAAATTTTGGGCTCAATTATGGCCATATGTCAAGGATTACCTGTATGTCAGAATATTACATTTTAACGAGAAACCTACTATTACTTCATTTTAGAGAGAAATTTGCTATTAACCTTGCTATTTAATATTTAGCTTATAAGTTTCTAATACCCTGGATCTTTCATCTTACCAATTGATCTTCCTTTTGCACCTCTATCCAGCCCTGGGTCAGTTGTGGAAATAAGTTAAAGACGCCACATTTGTGTCTTAATGCCACATTTGTGTCTTAATGTCAAGGGTTAACAACGAATAAAGAATTTTTTTGCTGATTTTAACAAATGTTCTATTTATATTTTAATAGACCGCAATATTCTTTTAGTGTATGGCTGCAGTTTTGCACATTCTAAATTATTTGCGTTTCTTTCGGTGTGACTCTATTAATAAGTATTTCAAATTGCATTTCTCTGTTGCTATTGTGATGGAAACGAGTTGTTTTCTAGTCGGTTTACTCTTTCGATTTTAAATATTGGTTGGTAAATTCAACAGAATGCGTCAGAAAGGAGTATTTTTTTTTTTAAAGGTAGCAGTGATTGCCGTGAATAAAATATTGCTACAGAGTAGAGGGGGGGGGGAAATCTCCTTCGGGATAAACAACTTTAAACAGAGCTGTAAGCCTTGCATCGCTCAAAAAAAAAAAAAAAGAGAGAGACTTCACTAAAGCCCAATGCAGAATACAGCGCGTGCTTCGTTATCAGACAGAAAGCAAACCGAATATTTAGCAAGAACTTTAATCACTTTCCCTGTTTTGACCGGCAGAAATACGGCTTAAAAGAAAATAACAAACATTTAAGTGCTGGATCTCATCTGGTTGCTAGGAAGGTGTGTGTGTGTGTGTGTGTGTGTGTGTTTGTAAAAAGGACTACCTTTACAGATATAGATACAGTAGATAGAGGTATATATTCTTTTCTCTCTTTGAAGAAGCATAATACATTGTTCTCTGCTTGTCTGATGAGAACGATGCTCATGATGTCTTATTACAGGCCTTCAGCAAGGAACCGGCCATTTGCAACTTTATTCAGAAATATTCAGGAACTTTTACAGCGTAGCACTTAACGTTAGAAGCACCGAGGCTCTTCTGGGTTGAAAGGCTTAGCCAGCGACATCACTGTTGCGTGGGGGACAGCCAGTCATGTCCCCAGCTGGAGCGAAGGACAGGAGCTCAACCCCGACCCATGGCAGCACCCGGGTCTCAAACGTGGTCTTGCTAAACTCCAACCCAGCATCCTAACCATGCGAGCCACCAAGCTGTATTTGGGAGCATCAGCGGTCTGGTTGAACCTTGCCACTCTCTCCACGCCAAAGGTGACATAACAGCAGGGAAGAAATGGCTCGGTGGCCATTTTGGTTTTGGTTTTGCCGTGGCCACATTTTTGCTTTGCTTTGGCTTTTAGATACCGGCAGCTGCAGCTCGGCACTGAGAACAAAGTGGCCGAACTTCTCCACCAGAGTAAACTCAAATCTTTTGAGAGCGAGCGAGGGCAGCTAATCCAAGAAGAGACCTCCAGGAACCTCTCGCAGTGTCAGCTGGAGTGCGAAAAGTATCAGCGGAAACTAGAAGTACGTAAAGAAGAAAAAGAAAAAGGGGGCTTTGCTGGACTCTCGCCCAGGTCCCCGGATAATGAGATTAGGCAGATGGGACCAAAGCTGTCCTTTTTCTTCTGGCACGTAGGGAGAAGATTCCTAAATCAGGTGTGGCTAAAGAGCAATTACAGGTAGCCCTTCGACTTAACAAACACAATTTGAGCTCAACAGTTCTGTTGCTTGCCGAGACCTTTTTAAGATGAGTTTTGCTCCATTTTATGACCTTTCTTGCCACGGTTGTTTTAAGTCAGGGGTGTCAAACTCAATTTCATTGACGGCCGCATCAGCATTGCGGTTGCCCTCAGGGGGCCCAGGTGGGTGTGGCCAGGGTGGGTGTGGCCTACTGGGTGGGCATGTATGTAGTGGGTGTGGCCTACTGGGTGGGCATGGCCAGCTCTACATCGTTCGTGTCAAGGGTGCCTGTGGGGGCCTGGGCAGGAGTGGGACAGATCTGAGGGTCTCTGGCAGAAGGGGGTGGGACCAGGGCAAGTGCCAAGGCATGGTCCACTGGAGGAGCCTCCCCAGCATGCACCCAGGGGGCGGGGCCGACGCAGCAGGGGCTGGTTCCTCGCTGTTTCCAGACGGCCTTGTGGAGCTAAGACTGAATGCGTTTCAGCATAGATGGCCACCACAAAATTGTACATTGGCTCCTGGCCGGCCAGGGCCAAGGCAGCGGGGGCCGTTCCCTCACTGTTTCCAGGATGGCTTCGCGGGCCACATGAAACCACTTCGCGGGCCGCATCTGGCCCCCGGGCCTTGTGTTTGACATGTCTGTTTTAAGTGAATCGCTGCAGTTTTGTTGTGTTAGTAACACGGTTGTTAAGTGAATCTGGCTTGCCCCATTGACTTTGCTTGCCAGAAGGTCGCAAAAGGGAGAATCGCACACGGCCCCGGGGGACACCGCAAACCGTCATAAATAGGAATCGGTTGCCGAGATCCGAATTTTGATTACGTGACCACGAGGGTGTTGCAACGGTCATAAGTGTGAAAAACGATCATAAGTCACTTTTCAGTGCCACTTGTAACATTGAACGGTCACTAAACGAACTACTTGTGATAGTAATAGATGAAAAACAAATCCAATGAAGATTCTTAAAATTATGCTTGTAGTCATTTGCTTAAAGAAGTTACAGCTGCATGCATCTCACCGAATTTCCCTTTACGAGGGACAAAGTTAAGCAGAATACTTTCTGATGTTGTTGTTTTTTTAAATAGAATAATAGAATAGAATAGAATAGAATAGAATAGAATAGAATAGAATAGAATAGAATAGAATAGAATAGAATAGAATAGAATAGAATAGAATAGAATAGAATAGAATAGAACAGAACCTTGGAGGTCTTCTAGTCCAGCCCCCTGCTCAAGCAGGAGAACCTATACCGTCTCAGACAGGTGAATGTCTAATCTCTTCTTAAAAATCTCCAGTGATGAAGCGCCCATGATTTCTGGGGGTAAGCTGTTCCACTGATTGATTGTCCTCACTGTCAGGAAGTTTCTCCTTAATTCCAGATTGCTTCTCTCTTTGATCAGTTTCCAACCATTGTTTCTCGTCCTTCCCTCTGGTTCATTGGTGAAAAACATGTAAAAAACAAGAAAAAAGTCAAAGAAATGATTGGCCCATTAGTGGGAGAAACTGGCAAGAAGGTGACAAGCAACAGGGAGAAAGCAGAACTGTTTAACTCGTTTTTTGCATCCGTCTTTACACAAAGGGAAAAAACAGCCCAACCTATCAAAAACAGTACCGTAAAAAACAGATTAGAAACACAAGTTAAGATAGGCAAGAAAATGGTAAGTGAGCACCTGTCCAGCCTAGACGAGTTCAAATCACCAGGACCAGATGGATCACACCCCAAGGTTCTCAAGGAACTGGCAGATGTGATCTCAGAACCACTGAACTATATCTTTCAAAGATCCTGGAGCACTGGGGAACTACCGGAGGACTGGAAAAGAACTGATTTAGTTCCCATCTTCAAAAAAGGGAAAAAAATGGATCCAGGAGATTACAGACCTATCAGCCTGACCTCAATACCTGGGAAGATTCTGGAAAAGATAATCAAACAACGAATCAGCGAACACCTAGAGGCAAAGTCATAACCAAAAGCCAACATGGTTTGGCAAAAACAGATCATGCCAGACAAATCTTATCGCATTCTTTGACCAAGTGACAAAATTAGTGGACCAGAGGAATGTTGTGGATATAATTTATTTGGACTTCAGTAAGGCATTTGATAAAGTAGATCACAACCTACTACTTGATAAGATAGAAAAATGTGGGTTAGACAGCATCACCACCAGATGGATTTGTAGCTGGCTGATCGGCTGTACTCAGCGTGTGGTCCTCAATGGAACCGCATCTACATGGAGGGAAGTGTGTAGTGGGGTGCCCCAGGGCTCTGTCCTGGGCCCAGTGCTCTTCAACATCTTCATCAATGATTTGGATGAGGGGAAAGATGGGGAACTCATCAAATTTGCAGACGACACCAAGCTGGCAGGAATAGCCAACACTCCAGAAGAGAGGCTTAAGATACAGGAGGATCTGGACAGACTGGGGGCTATCTAACAAAATGAAATTCAACAGTGAAAAAAGTAAGGTTCTACATTTAGGCAAGAAAAACTAAATGCACAGATACAGTATAGGTGGTACTTTGTTCAATAGTAGTAACTGTGAGAGGGATTTTGGAGTCCTAGTGGACAATCACTTAAATATGAGCCAGTAGTGTGCTGCAGCTGCCAAAAAAGCCAACACAGTGCTAGGCTGCATTAATAAGAGGAATAAAATCAAGATCACGTGAAGTGTTAATACCATTTTACAATGCCTTGGTAAGGCCACACTTGGAATACTGCATCTAGTTTTGGTCACCACGATGTAAAAAAGATGTTGAGACTTTAGAAAGAGTATAGAGAAGAGCAACAAAGATGATTAGGGGATTGGAGGATAAAACATACAAGGAACGGTTGCTGGAATTGGGTATGTCTAGTTTAATGAAGAGAAGGACGAGGGGTGACGTGATAGCAGTGTTCCAATATCTCAGGGACTGCCACAAAGAAGAGGGAATCAAGCTATTCTGCAGAGCACTTGAAGGCAAGACAAGAAGCAACGGATGGAAACTAACCAAGGAGAGAAGCAACCTAGAACTAAGGAGAAACTTCCTGACAGTTAGAACAATTAACCAGTGGAACAACCTGCCTTCAGAAGCTGTGAATGCTCCAACACTGGAAGTCTTTAAGAAGAGATTGGACAACCATTTGTCTTAAATGGTATAGGGTTTCCTGCCTGAGTAGGGGGTTGGGCTAGAGCTAGATGACCTCCAAGGTCCCTTCCAACTTTATTGTTATTATTATTATAACCTGGCCCCCTCTGCCTTGTGGCAGCCCCTCAGATACTGGAACACTGCTATCATGTCTTCCCTATTTCTTCTTTTCTTTAGACCAGCCAAATCCAAGTCCTGCAGCCGTTCTTCGTATGTTTTAGTCTCCAGGCCTTTGATCATCCTAGTTGCTCTTCTCTGAATTTTTTTCCAAACTCTCTTTTTTGTGATATGGTGACCAGAATTGGCTGCAGTATTCCAGGTGTGCAAAAGTTTGAACCCTCTTCTTGTCAGAACTTGGAAACTTATATTGGGGCAGGTGGCAGCTGTTCTTAAGAGCCACCGTCCCCCGTAGATTACTGTTGAGTTACAACAGTTTGTTTAGTGACCGTTTGAAGATGCAACAGTGCTGAAAAAGTTAACCTATCAGCTGATTTTTCCACGCTTAACAAAGCATCCCCCTGGTCACGTAATCACAATTCGGAAGCTTGGCCCCTGATTTATTTATGGACGGTTGCAGCGCGCCCTGGGCCCTGTGATCTCCTTTTGCGACCGTCTGACAAGCAAAGTCAATGGGGAAGCCAGATTCACTTAACAACCGTGTGTTACTAACTTGACAACTGCAGTGATCCATTTAACAATTGTGGCAAGAAAAGTCGTAAAATGGGAAATAATTCAGATAACAACTGTCTCGCTTATCAAGAGAATTGTGGGGCTTAGTTGTGGTCAATTGTGCTTCATTTGAACGCCAAATGCTATATTTCATCCCTCTTATTAAATTTCACTTTTTCCCTGGCATTGTTAAACAGGCCTCTGTAGGACTCTCAGCCATCTCAGAAAGCTTGTTCACATCTCTCTCCATTTCTCCACTTGGGTGCTAATTCAGTTCGTAAAGCCATTTCATCTTTCTGGGTCAAATCCTTTGCCTCTTTGCCTACCTAGATCTTTGTAAGATAGTTTTCATGGCTCATTTGGATCCAGCACCCATACCGAGGACAATCACTTTCCTATTTCTGGCAAACTTTACTTTTGCAGCCCTAAGAAATAATTGGGGAGAGGGAGGGAGTGATAGGAAAAGAAAAAAAAGTATTCCCAGAGAGCTGACATTTATACCTAATCATGCTTTTTAACACAGCCCAAGAGACTTAATTCAAGCTTAAGGTTAAAAGGGACTTGACCTAAGCTTGCAAACATTTGAATTGCCCGTACATTTATTTATTTCCTCAATGATTTATTGCTCTCTTAACTAACTTTATTTTTTAAAAAAATTTCTTAGGTATTAACCAAAGAATTTTATAGTCTTCAAGGACTGAGTGAGAAAAGGATCTCAGAACTTCAGGCACAAAATTCTGAGTACCAGGCAAGGCTTGACACGTACGAAAAACTAGAAAAAGAACTCGATGAGATAATAATGCAAACGGCAGAGCGTAAGTCCTCCTAAATTAGCCTTTATGGATCCATCTTGGAATATATTTACAATCTAACGGCCTTTAATGAGATTTGTATCGTTATAAATCCAGGAATGTTGAATACCCATCCAGCATGCAGCAGCATACAATGAATTAGCATAAAAATGTATTTTATTACATCTTAATTACCAGCTTGAATATCTATTGCCTTTTGAATATCCCCTAAAATTACTGTGATTCCTCTCTCTCTCTCTCTCTCTCTCTCTCTCTCTCTCTCTTTTAAAAAAAACCCTGATTCCCCAGGCATGTCAGATCTTCCTCTCTTTTTAAATCTGTTATTTTTCTGACATCTTTTGGAAAGTTTACTGTGAAAGTTGTTGGAGAAAGAAAGAAAGAAAAAAAGAAAGAGAAAGAAAGAAAAAGAGAGAAAGAAAGAAAAAGAAAGAAAGAAAAAAGGAAGAAGAAAAAGGAGAAAAGGAAGGAAGGAAGGAAAGGAGAAAGAAAGAAAGAGAAAAGAAGGAAGGAAGGAAGGAGAAAGAAAGAAAGAAAGAGAAAGAAAGAAAGAAAGAAAGAAAGAAAGAAAAAGGAAGGAAGGAAGAAAAGGAGAAAGAGAAAGGAAGGAAGGAAAGAAGAAAAGGAAGGAGAAAGAGGAAAGAAAGAAAGAGAAAGAAAGAAAGAAAGAGAAAGAAAGAAAGAAAGAAAGAGAAGTGCTGAATTCTACAGTAGTGTCCCTGATGGCAGTAAATTTTAACTAAAGGATTTTCTCTGTCAGTAACAGAATTGCCTGTTGCTGAGAGTAGTACCAGCTCTTCTTAGGCCGGGGTATGTGTGCATATTTGTGTGTGTTACGCATGGAATTCCTCTCCTATACATACAACCCCAAATAAATAGGATGGGAAAAATATATTTTGTGGGGAGTCATTGCTTTGGGCCTGGGCACCAACTTTGCTTCTCTCCGGTTGTCTGGTTGATAGACTTATCAGAACTTGGAGATTCCACTCATTTATTCCGAAGTCTCAGTTTGTTCTAAAATAGCAGCAAGAGATTGATAAGGATGGATGTTTTCAAATGAATTCCATAAACTCAAAGCAGGTTATAATGGATACCATTAGGATTAGACAAAAGTACATATTTCATTCATTTAATCCTTGGTGCTCTCCAGGTTTGGCTGTTTGTCTGCAGATATTTTCGTTAGCAACCTAAAATTAAATGATCCTCCTTAGTTATTTCAAAGTTTAGACATACTGTGATATGGTTTCTCCTCCTCCTCCTCCTTTGGATATGGTCATTGATATGAATGTCATTCATCTTTCATGAGTAAGATTTGGCAGAGGAGATCCTGGGAGAAGGGGTGGGAGTTAAGGACACGTCAGAAAGGCACCCCAAAGGATATGGAGACCAGGGATGACTACCTGGGTCCTCCAGAATGATGGTGTTGGCAAGCCCAAATCTGGTTTATTTATCCAGGGTCAAATCCAAGAGCTTGTAGTGAAACTCCATGAGTGGACTTGTGGACTGTATTCCATGGCCACTCTGGTTTTGATCGTGGCTTGTTGACTAAATGTTTTGAAAGATCCCCAGTTTTGGATTCTGCTTGCAGACCGTCTGAATTTGAGAACTCCTTCTCTACTGAGTTTCCAAATGATTCCAACCAACTGGACTTGGAATAGGATCCTCCCTAACTGCTTAACAGTGCTTCTGATAAGAACCAGAGACAGTGTTTGCTGACTGGAAGACTTCAGCTTGCCTTGTTTCATTATTTGTATGTAGAGTGTTGCGTGTTACTTAAAGCTCCTCAGATTTCTCATCCGGGCGGGCAGAACTGGGGAAATGAGCAAGTCTCACTCACCTGACCTGCTTCTGGTCGTGCCCTGAAATAGGTGAACTGCAAGCCACATCTGACCTGCCCAGGGCCTCTTTCTTATTAGCATTTAACATCTGCATGGTGTATTCTTCCTGATCATCCGTAGGGATTATTCAGTTAACCAATAAATACATCACAGAAAGGGTATTCGTGGAATGTAAAAATTCAGATTGCATTTGTGATTCTTGTCGTCATTTCTGCAGGCAGCTAATGGGAAGTTCACGTGCTATCTGCATAGTAACCAAAGAGATAACCCTAAAATTTACATGCCTCATCAGTTTCCTTGTCTTGAGAGGCTTTCCTATATTCCCAAGCATTTCGTTTGGGGCGCGGAAGTGGCTTTTTAGGAAACCTTTTGAAATTGCTGTCTTTTCTTTGGGGTCATTGACAAAGGGCTAATAACGATAAAATACATCGAGGCCAGTAAGAAACATTCAGTTTTGGCTGCACAAGTTTTAATACATGGCAGAGGGACAGCTTAAACTTTCAGTTATGCGTTCAAAATCCGAAAAACCTTGGGATCCTGGCATCCACCTGGGTGCCTGTCAGATTACCTTGCCGTGATTAGAGCTGACCTATGATTGTTGTATTGAGGCTGTGTAAGGATTCGAGGGAAGCTTTGGGACTCTGCCCTGGAGATGTGTCCCAGCTCTTCTGAGCCACAAAAGGGCGTCAAATGTGTGGCCCGCACCCACTTCTGGTGAACTCAAGAGGCGTCTTGGAACTTAGTTGTAGCTTCCAAGCTGGACAAGAAGCAATGGATGGCAACTAATAATCAAGGAGAGAAGCAACCTAGAACTAAGGAGAAATTTCCTGACAGTGAGAACAATTAGCTAGTGGAACAACCTGCCTTTGGAAATTGTGGGTGCCCTAACACTGGAGGCTTTTAAGAAGGGACTGGACAGCCGTCTGTCAGAAATAGTATAAGTCTCCTGCGAGAGCAGGGGGTTGAACTAGATGACCTCCAAGGTCCCTTCCAACTTTGTTACTTCCCTGACCTGGGCCTTCAGACAGGCAGCAGCAGTTCTTGGGGGCTTCAAGTAAAGATCTCTTGAACTGAACTTGGGACCTCTTGCAGGCAAAGCTGGTGCTGAGCCAGGAGTTGACTCTTCCCACTGCTTAGATTTCAAACCAGCAAACCAGAAATTTTATTTCAGTCCGAGCAAACCCTCGGAAAACGTAGGTGTCTTGATGACTAGAGCAGGGCTCTCCAATCCCCGTTCAGGGGTCCTGAACCGGGCCATGCAAGTGGGGGGCTAATGCATATGCGAAGCTCTGTTTGTGTAAGTAGTGGGTGCGTGCGTGAAAGCTGATTCTCAGAGCTGGAAAGGTTCTGAGATGGCTAGACTAGAGCAAAGTAGTTGGACATAAAAGCACCTAAACTAAGGTCCTGACAAAACTATGACTTAACTGTCAGCTTTAAGGAAAGTGTACTTCATCAGGCTCAGCCCACGTTTATAAAATGGGGCAACTAATTAATCTCCTTGGGCAATAGTTTGAATACGGTCCAGTATCAAGAGATTCCTTAATTGACAAGACAAGAAACAATGGTTGGAAACTGATCAAGGAGAGAAGCAACCTGGAATTAAGGAGAAATTTCCTAACAGCGAGGACAATTAACCAGTGGAAACAGCTTGCTTTCAGAC